>PVKP010033228.1:0-25446 GCA_004027715.1 Plecturocebus donacophilus | reverse complement strand
TTGAGGGTGAAAAAGAACAAAGGTAAAAACAAGCTGGTCTCATTCCCCAAGGGAACGCCAGACCCCAGAACCTTTGCTGCTAAGCCTCTCCAAACTGCTCAACAGAGTGACGGCACACAGCATCCCAGAGGCCCACTTCTAAGGCCAGGTCCTGCCTGGGCCTGGGAGAGCAGGCGGTGCCTTTGGTGGCCCCTTCCTCCGATCACAGCCATTTCATTTCGCTGGGTGAGGAATCAGAGTGGTGTTTACGGGAATCTCACTTCACTTTCGAATGGGGTAAGAATACAGACTAATGTAAATTTTCACCAAGGAATGAGAAAAAAGAAAGAATACAGACTAATGAAGAAACCCAGTCCAGCTTTTAACATCTAAAATAACAGCTTTTAAAAATGGGGGAGGGGTAGGATTGTCATGACTCGGAAGCTGAGGAGATCCAGCTGCAGAAGGGAGGCAGCAGGAAAGCCTCCGGAAGCCAGCAACAGCCGGTTCACACAGGCCCACATCCCACGAGGGGCCTATTTCAGTTAAGGCCAAGCAGAGGGCCATTATGAATGTTCTCGGTGCCCTGTTTCTTAAGCAATGGGCCACCCTCAAGAGTCTGAGGGCAGGGAAAAACTAGTTTTAAATTTCTGCTTTTACATCCGCTCCTTTCTGCAGTCTGCATTCTCAGCCTGATTACTGACTTATCTGGCAGTCTCCAGTCAGAGCTGTGGGAATGATCTTCCTCTCAATACAGGAAGCCCCCAGGACCCCTTCCGCAGACAGAGTCTAGACAAAAGCAATAGACTTCAGACATCAGTGCTGTTCATGGGAGGGGACGGCTTTTATCTCAAGTATTTTCCCCTTAAGCAGAGCTCCTATCTGACATTGGCGCTAGCAAAAACGATGGTCTGGGGGAGGGGGTCCTACTTCTCTATCCACTCACCTATGACAGCAGGCTCCAGGTCCACAAAGACAGCCTGGGACACATGTCTGCCAGCCTGGGTCTCCCTGAAGAAGGTGTTGAAGGAGTCATCACTGCTCCCAGGGCCTTATGGCTGGGCATGGTACCCTGGGCTGGATGTTGTGCTCCAGGCAGTAAAGCTCCCAGCAGCCATTGCTCATCTGCACTCCCGCCTGGCCCACGTGGATGGAGATGCACTCACACTATGAGGGTGAGCAGAGGAACATGCCCTGAGTGGTGTGGAGTAAAAGATGGGGGGGCTTGAAAAGCCTTCCCTGGGAGCACCCTTGTCTTTCCAAAGGACTGAAGCTTAGTGTTACCTAGTCCAAAGTTCTGAAGCCTGGCCAGGCAAGGTGGCTCACATCTGTAATCTCAGCACTTTAAGAGGCTGAGGTAAGCAGATCACCTGAGGCCAGGAGTTAAAGACTAACCTGGCCAACATGTGAAACCCCGTTTCTACTAAAAATACAAAATTAGCCAGGCTAATCTTGATGTTTAGGGGAATCTCACTTCACTTTTGAATGAGGTAAGAATACAGACTAATATAAATTTTCACCAAGGAATGAGATCACAGGCAGGCACCTGTAATCCCAGCTACTTGGCAGGCTGAGGCAGGAGAATCCTTGAACCCAGGAGGTGGAGATTGCAGTTAGCTGATCTCCAGAAAAAAAAAAAAAAAAAGCCAAAGCCCAGAAGACTCAGTTCTCTTTCAGGCCTTCCCATACTTTAAGCCAAACCATCTCCAGGCCCTCATTTTCCTTCATTGGCGCAGGGCTTAAGGTGGTGGTTATATAAGCCTAGGTCTCTGGGGCAGGAACTAGAGAAAGCCAAAACCAAACAGCCAAATCCACCTGCACAGTGCCCTCTGCTGTTTGGGTGGCTTGGGAAAGTTCAGAGTCTGTATTCCCAGACAGGCCCACCAAGAGCTTCTAGACTCAAGCACTGGGGCCTAGAAGAGGTGGTCTCCCATGTGCAGCGACTCTCCCCCACAACCCGAAAGGGCAGAAGATGAAGTTCAGACCTGTGGATCAACTGAGGAAGCAACCTTGGACTTACAGCTAGCCTTCTGAAAGTTCACCCACAAACTCCCCTTTTGGGGGGACAGGCACCTACCCTGGCACCTGTCCTTGCCAACTGCAGTACCAAGCAAGTACCCCTTAATTAAGCATCACAGTGGAGTCCAGAAGACCCACCCCTCCTTTCAACTCTGTTCACTCAGGTAGCTTCTATGGTGGAGAAACCCTCCCTCCCATCTTCTGGTCCTTCACCCCAACCCACATTCTAGGGGATCAGTTTAAAAGGGCGGAGCACCTCCCAAATGTAGAAGGGATCTTCTAGGGTGACTGTAGGTAACCGTTTAACAGTCTTAGGAACTACCCTCCAAGACAGCCTCAGAGCCTTTAAGGGGACTCAGAGCAGAGACGGGGATCAAGGGGTTTTTTAGGGGGCACAGGGACCTCTGTGTACCCACCCCAAGTTCTCCGTTTTAATGGAGAGAGCCGAAGTCCTTGGGGCCCAAACAGGAGAGAAGTGGAGTCAAGAACATTCTTTTCAAGACCCCAAAAGCTTACAGGAATCCCTAGTCAAGTATGGGGCCAAAGGGCGAGGGCCTCTACCTCTGGCCAGAGTCGGGCGCCCAAGACGAAGGCATTCAGGGGAACAGGTTCTGAACTGGAGAAACCTGTTAGAGCTCTACTTCCCAGTCATCCTGGGCGCTGCCCCGTGCGTGGGAGTGTGATCTCAGAGGGAGGCGGGGACCGCAGCCACCGGCGGGCATCTCTTTGTCCAGGACCCCCTCGGGAGACCTAAGGGCGGCTCCAGAGCGCTCTCCGCCGCAGAACCGACTCCGCTGCCGGAACTTGGCGCGCAGCGCACAGGCAACTCCATCGCGTTCTCGCCCCGCGCTTTACCGCTCCAGCCTGTCCAGTCCCGCAGCGCTCCTGGAGCGCTCAGAACATTTCTAGCTCGCACCGTCTTCTGCAGGGGGAAGTAAGGTAGAAAGGCGGTGCCGGGACTCCTCGGGCGTCCCCGGGCTTTCTGCAGAGCGCACTCTCGCCCTGAACGCCCAAACACCCCTGACATCCCCGCGCAGCCCACTCCACACCCTGGGTTGCCGGAGCGTCCTTCCTTTCTGCGCTGCAGGCCCTTCCCACCGACCCCCAGCGGTCCCGGCATCCTCCCTATCGTGCGACACCCTCCCCTGCACAGCGTCCCTCACCACGGTTGACCTAGTAGTTTAAGTTGGTGGAGGGTCGCTGACTGCCGACGAGCTACAAGTCTCCAGCTACACCACGAATCCCAAGGCACGGGCGCCAGCGGGGCCTTATACATCCCCGGCGCGCCGCGGGGGCCGTCGCCCTCTCGCCTCTCACTGGGCCAGGCCCCCCCGAGGCCCGCCCCCCTCTCCGCTATTGGCCGGCCGCTTACGAAACATCCCCGCCGCAGCCGGCCATTGGGCAGTTTGTACAGCCCGAGGGAGGGAGAGCCTCGGGGGTTCGCGTCCTCCAGGCCCGCTGGATCCTCCCCGAGAGTGTGGGATCTAGGAGGTGGAATCTCTGGGGAAGCACCTTCGTTCCGTTTTAGTTTTAGGACTTTACACCAGTGACACTACGGACCTGATTCGAAGTGTCAGCCTTGGAGGAGGGTGCAGACTTAAGTTCAGCAACCATTAGAGAAGGAAAGCTGCTGTTATGAGAACCGACTGCTGGGAGCTTCCAGAGCGGGACAAACTGCAGCTGGGTGGGTAGGATGGGCAGACAGGTGTGGGAAAGGATATTGCAGGCCCCAGGAATTGGTGTTTAGTACTCTTTTGAGCGGAGCAGCTGCTCAGGTTCAGTGACTCAGATTCCTGCTAGAGCCCGGGCTGGCCAAAGCAGACTGAGTGGGGCCTGTCGGGTGGAGTTGGAAAGGAAGTGTGGGGCCTTCAATGCTAGGCTGGAGGGTTTGTATATAATTTCCTTGGCATATAATTTCAAACCATCTAGGGGGTTTTGAGCAGAGGAGTGATGTGATCACTGCAGCATTCTGAGCCGTACTTAGATGTTACGGGTGCATTATTTGTTTCCCGTGGTGGTTTCATATTGTTCCATGCTAAAGGGCATTCACATACTTTTCCCTCTTTCCTAACTTCTCCTTAGCTGACATGTTTTACTTCGAAATACCTAAGTGTAACAAATTGGCCCCTTTCCTTTTGGGAGCGTTAATTGGTGTTTGGTTTATCAAATGATTGACCCCCCCACCCAGTGATTACCCTTAGTATTTGTGAAGCACATTCCAGAGGAACCTGAAGCATGGCCATCTCCTGTTCATCATCACGTCCAGTGGACAGGTGCACCCAGTTTGTACGTAGAATCAGGCTTGGAGGCTTGAACTGCCTGAGGAAAATCTGCAGCTGATATGACTTTCTGCTGATAGAGCTCAGGAAGACTGTCACTGAATACTGGCCAGTGTGACATCAGACCAGCTGTCCCCGGATACCTGCACCCATTTTAAAACAAGACTCTAACCATGTCATTCACAGCTGTCCTGTAATGTTTTGAAATGAAATGCTTGTTCTGGTTACTCAAGAAGGTTTAAGCCCAGGGTGCGGAGGTTAACTTTAAAGTCTGAAAAGTATTCTTTGGTCTCAGTTCTTGTTAATGGGCTTTATGAGGCTGCCAGCTCTAAAGTGGATGCCTCTGGTTAGGAGATAGGGTGAGAGAATGTGGGCAAACATCCACATAAGTGCTTTGAAACCTCATGTATATAAAGAGCAAAACAATAAAGTTGCCTTCGACTGAAGGCAGGCACGTCGATGATTAAAATAAAGCTACTTAGTAATAAACTCAAAAAATCATAAACTCAACACTATCATCTCTTGCTTGCCCCACCTTAGAAAGCACTCATTCCACCTGCCGTAGACTCAGCCAGTTAAAAATGTCTTTCCGTTCCTGAGTTGATTCTAACCCAGGGATTATAAATACATTTGAAACAGTGACATCTTCAGTGTTATTTATGGAAATTACACAATCCTCCACCCCTGCCATTGGCAGTATACTTCTTTACATCAAACTGATTAAAACTAATCCCCTTATAAGATATTTGGATTTATTTCTATTATCCAGACTGCCTCCTAGCTTGGAGTTTTATTTCTGACTTTTCCTCCTCCTCTTCTATATCACCCTCCTTAACACCTCTGCCATTACAGGCATACCATTTTCACACACCTCTTCAGGAATTTAAAATCTTCCAAAATTCAGAGAGTCTCATTGTTGCTGGAAAAGGGTCCAATCCAGACCCCAAGAGAGGGTTCTTGGATCTCATGCAGGAAGGAATTCAAGATGAGTCGCAGAGTGCACAGTAAGAGGTAGTTTACTGAAAGCTACTCAGTTACATAGTAAGGCATTCTCAGAAAGCAAGAGAAGGAACATGCCATCATTGTTTTAAACTCTTCTGGCAGGGCGTGGTGTCTCAGTCTTGTAATCCCAGCACTTTGGGAGGCTCAGGTGGGTGGATCACCTGAGGTTAGGAGTTTGAGACCAGCCTGGCCAACATGGTGAAACCCTGTCTCTACTAAAAATACAAAAAATTAGCTGGGTGTGGTGGCGTGCGCCTGTAATCGCAGGTACTTGGGAAGCTGAGGCAGGAGAATCTCTTGAACCTAGGAGGTGGAGGTTGCAGTGAGCCGAGATCGCGCCGTTGCACTCCAGCCTGGGTGACAGAGCAAGGTTCCATCTCAAAAATTAAAAAATTAATTAAATAAAATAAATTATTCTTATGTAGGGGTCTTACCTATGTTAAAGCTAAGTTATGTCTACATGCTGGTGGGCTGATAGCATAATTTAGGAATTTGTTGATTGAAAGAAAGTTATCCTTGACATTTGAGTGTATAAGTACCTCAAGGCATGATTATAACTCTCTTAAAAGCATGTATTGTTACTCAATATCAAAACATCTGGACATTCTGCTGTCATAGGAGTTTGTTCTCACAGGCGTTACTAAACTGCTTCCTTAGCCAAAACATCTTATGGCCATGAGTGGTGACTGGCAAGGAATGTGCCTTGCTAGTTTTTTTTTTTTTTTTTTTTCCCTCCTCCTCCTTGCCTTGCTAGTTTTAAGATGGAGTTGTTTTTAAAATGGTATCACCCTGGTTCTCCTATGCTCCTGTTTCCCTAACATAATCCTCAATTTATAAGAGATCATTTAATCTTAAGTGGAGACGAGGTGCGATGGTCATTCTTCTGTAATTTCTACTTGCTGATTTTATGGGCATAACATTGGAGAAGTAAAAATTCTCTGGATGCCCCATCTATGGGGCCCAAAGGCAGGATGTCTTTATTTCCTGGGTCAGAAGATGAAACGGGCTGGAAGCCTGTGCCAGCATCATGTAGAATTGTAATCTGGAAGATACAAACTTCACTAGGAGTTAAACAAGTCAGAGCCTACGACTGGTAATAACAAGGTAGCCACCAAAGGTCCTAAGAAGGGCAGAAAACAAGTGAGATTCAGGAAGGAGCATTTTTTTTGAGATGGAGTCTTGCTCTGTCACCCAGGCTGGAGTGCAATGGCGCAGTCTCCACTCACTGCAACCTCCATCTCCCAGGCTCAAGTGATTCTCCTGACTCAGCCTCCTGAGTAGCTGGGATTACAGGCACCCACCACCATACTCGGCTAATTTTTATATTTTTATTTAAATTTTTTTTAGACTAGTCAAGTGCAGTAGTGAGAAGGGAGGAAAGAGGAGAACAAGGAGTTCGATCTGTGACTGACTGTGAACAATCAATTGAGGTAACTCACTACCTTCGGACCAGCCTAATTTTTGTATTTTTAGTAGAGACAGGGTTTCCCTGTGTTGGCCAAGATGGTCTCGATCTCCTGATGTCGTGATCCACCCGCCTCAGCCTCCCAAAGTGCTGGGATGACAGGCGTGAGCCACGGCGCCCTGTGTGTTTTTTTGATTTTTAGTTTATATTCCTCCTTTTTTGTCAAGATATGTCAGAGGCAGTATTAAAATACAAACCAGGCAGGGCGCAGTGGCTCACACCTGTCATCCCAGCACTTTGGGAGGCTGAGGAGGGCAGATCATCTGAGTTTAAGAGTTTGAAACCAGCATGACCAACATGATGAAACCCCGTCTCTACTAAAAATACAAAATTAGCTGGGCGTGGTGGCGCATGCCTGTAATCCCAGCTACTAGGGAGGCTGAGGAAAGAGAATCACTTGAACCTGGGAGGTGGAGGTTGCAGTGAGCCAAGATCACACCATTGCACTCCAGCCTGGGCGACGAGGGAAACCTCATCTCAAAACAAACAAACAAAAACAAAAACAGACCAAAACAAAAAAATTAAAACCCCTTGTTTTCTATGCACTATCTAGATGCTTAGAAAAAAAAATAAAACCCCCAGATTTTACATTTTATCAAGATAATTCCTATGCTATGTTTATTAGGATTTTGGTTGCTAAAAACACTGGGATTTAAAAGGGTTAAGGCTTTATTTATTTATTTAGATATGGAGTCTCTCATTCTGTCACCCAGGCTGGAGTGCAGTGGCACGATCTCGGCTCACTGCAACCTCTGCCTCTCAGGCTCAAGTGATTCTCCTGCCTCAGCCTCCTGAGTAGCTGGGATGACAGGCACGTGCCACCATGCCTGGCTAAATTTTATATCTATATATCTATATATAGAGATATTTAAATATATATAGATATTTATTTATATTTATTAAATATATCTATACTTATTTATATTTATTAAATATATCTATATATATTTAAATGAGATGGAGTTTCACCATGTTGGCCAGGCTGGTTTTGAACTCCTGACCTGAAGTGATCCACCTACCTCAGCCTCCCAAAGTGCTAGGATTAGGCCAGGCACGGTGACTCACGCCTGTAATCCTAGCACTTTGGGATGCCGAGGTGGGTGGATCACCTGAGGTCAGGAGTTCAAGACCAGCCTGGCCATCATGGTGAAACCTCATCTTAAAAAAAAAAAAAAGTGCTAGGATTACAGGCGTGAGCTACTGTGCCCGGCCCTGGCTAACGTTTGTATTTTTAGTAGAGATGGGGTTCTGAATGATAGCTTCTGAATTAAATTACGCATTTTCTCAATAAGACTAGTTTCCAGGAGGCTTTTGCCCTCCAATGTCACCCAGAGAGATGCTGAATTAAACAGCCCAAAGAATGAAAACCATCAAGATCAGAAGGAACACGACGGGTGTAAGCTTCAGGGCATAAAAGCTGAGGGTGGTGTGTGTCACTAATGAGGCATAGACAGCAAATATGCAGCCAACAAAGGGGAAAAGTGGGACCAAGAAGCAGTAGGTGCTGGCAAATATACCTCTGAACCTCAGTTCATCCCACAGCCCTGGGCAGGGGCCTAACCCCCAGTTCCCAGGGAATATAAAGGAACATGGGCATCCCATGACTCCTAGGGCTCAGAAGACTCAGCAGGAAAAGGAATAACACAGAGAAGGGAAGGAACAATAAAGGACACTCACCTGCCTGTGAATCTGAAAACTCGGGAAGCATGTCCTAGAGAAAACCATTCCACAATTCCAGAAACATGTTTTTCCATATCATAAACTTTTTTTTTTTTTTTGAGACGGGGTTTCACCATGTTGGCCAGGATGGTCTCGATCTCTTGACTTTGTAATCTGCCCGCCTTGACCTCCCAAAGTGCTGGGATTACAGGTGTGAGCCACTGCGCCTGGCCCATAAACTTTTCTTAATTGGAAATAACCCAGACATCCATCAAGCAATCCAAGGAAAGCTGTGGACCAAAATTGTGGGTAAAGTTTTTACGGAAGTTTGGATTTTTTTGTTTTTGTTTTTGTTGTTTTTGATATGGTGTTCTCACTGTCGCCGACACTGGAGTGCAGTGGTGTGATCATTGCAACCTCCATCTCCCAAGCTTAAGCAATTCTGTCTCAGCTTCACGAGTAGCTGGGATTACAGGCATGCGCCACCATGTCTGGCTAATTTTTGTATTTTTAGTAGTGATGGGGTTTCACCATGTTGCCCAGGCTGGCTTCAAGTCATCACCCACCTTGACCTCCCAAAGTGCTGGGATTACAGACATGAGCCACCACACCTGGCTGGAAGTTTGCTTTTTAAAAGCCTTTTCACATTTTTTTCCTCAGTGTCAAATGAGTCTCTGATGTTTCCACTTTATCTAGAACATGCTGAACTGTATAAGAAAAACAAAATCTCAGCCAGGTGCAGTGGCACATGCCTCTAATGCCAGCACGTTGGGCGCCTGTAATCCCAGCTATTTGGGAGGCTGAGACACAAGAATCGCTTGAACCTGGGAGGCAGAGGTTGCAGTGAGCTGAGATCATGCCAGATTCCAACTCAAAAAAGAAAAGAAAAGAAAAGAAAGTTATCCTTGGCATTTGAGTATGTAAGTATGTCAATAACTATTTTGAAAATATATATTCCTTTGCAATATTGGGTCAGCTAGACGTTCTGCTATCATAGGAGTTTGTTCTTGCAGGCATTACTAAAACATCTTCAGAACATCTTATGGCTATGGGTCGTGACTGGCAAGGAATGTGCCTTGCTAGTTTTAAGCTGGAGTTTATTTTATTTTATTTTATTTATTTATTCTTATACCTATTCTTGCCTGATGGTCCCTGAAGCTGGAGTTGATTTTAAAATAGTGTCACCCTGGCTCTGCATGCTCCTGTTTCCCTAACCTCATGGTCGGCTCTAGTTTTCAAGCAATCTAAAGTATCCTGACAAACCTGCGTCCATTCTCTATATATATCCTCCCCATCCTCCCCCACCACATAGCAATGAAGTGACACTGAATTGAAGTAACACCCTTCAGTCTGGGCAAGGGAGGGACAAAAGAAGATTGATGGAGAGGCTTTTGTGGGAACAAGAATATCCTGTTCACCCAGTGGTGAAGAATCATGGTTCTTCAGGATTCATTCTTGAGCCAGTGCCAAGACTGTAAAGGCAGTACCTGGCTTTCAAATGATGGTATTTCTATTTATTTATTTGTTTATTGAGATGAAGTCTCATTCTGCCACCCAGGCTAGAGTGCCATGGCGCGATCTCGGCTCACTGCAACCTCCATCTCCCAGGTTCAAGCGATTATCCTGCCACAGCCTCCCGAGTAGCTGGGATTACAGGCATGTGCCACCATGCCTGGCTAATTTTTTGTATTTTTAGTAGAGATGGGGTTTCACCATGTTCCCCAGGCTGGTCTCAAACTCCTGACTTCAGGTGATTCACCTGCCTCAGCCTCCCAAAGTGCTGGATTTACGGGCGTAAGCCACTGTGCCCGGCCTGGAATTTCTTCCAAATATCTTAGAACAGTTGCCCAAGCTGAGTGTCAACATGAGATCACTTTCTTTTCTTATGGTCTTAGCTTGAAATTTATTTTCCCTTTGACTCAGGCAGCTGCTTCCTATGATAGAACCCCGTTTCCAGTCAATCCCAATTTTACATCACATTTCAGGGCCCATTCAGGACACAGGGGAGAAGGGATGATGTATAAACCCATGGAGTTGCTCACTCTCCTCTTACCTGCTTGGTGGAGTAAGTGGTCCCAGCCCACGGTCCATCTCCTCAGTAGTTTCCCTACCATTACGTAGATCAGAGTTCATCCTGGTTCCCAACTTGAAATAGACTGTCTGGGGTCACCATGTTTGGATTGTGAAGGGATCCTGCGCTTACAGCAGCAGAGGCCTTGCTCCTGGCATTCACCATTATAATTGTTTGTTATAGTGCTATACTTCTGGTACACATATGGGCTGTGTCATAGGTTAAAAACTACTCAACATCTATTGTTTCTCTCTGAGGTAAAATGCATTCTAAGTTTCAACTGACTTCGAAGTGAATTTGGTGGACACTCCTTCCACTTGACTCTAAATTCTGACACCTACATATTCCAGGAGTTTAATTTTTCAAACACAGGAAAATCTTGGTCATAATTGAATGGTTTGCACATTAGCTGGGCATGGTAGCACATGCCTGTAGTCCCAGCTACTCAGAAGGCTGAGGTGTGAGAATCGCTTGAACCTGGGAGGTGGAGGTTGCAGTGAGTGGAGATCATGCCACTGCACTCCAGCCTGGGTGATAGGAGGAGACTCTGTTTAATAATAATAATAATAATGAAGCATCTGCTGAGGTTAACATCTTTATTCCCTTTTACCTTCTGAAGACTTAGCCATAGACAAACACCTTGAAATACTCCCTCACTAACTTGTGTAACTGTTTTCATTGTCTTTTTCAAACAGCATTGAAAAAAAGTATAGTACCTATTCTTTTTTTTTTTTTTTTTTTTTTTTTTTCTAGAGAAAGAGTCTCTGGCACTCAGGCTGAGAGTGCAGTGGTGTGATCATGGCTCATTTTAACCTCAAGCTCCTGGACTCAAGCAATTCTCCTGCCTTGGCCTCCCAAAGTGCTGGGACTGCAGGTGTGAGCTGGCACACTGGCACCCCACTATTCCTGTGTTAGAACCATAACTCGCTCCCTCACCACCAGCCCGCATTCTGGTTTCTCCCATCACTCCACTGCTCGCTCCTCTGTTGATGGAAGAAGAGATCACGGCACTTGTAATTGACAATGGCTCCAGCACGTGCAAAGCTGGCTTTGCTGGGTACAGTGCCCCCGAGCCATGTTCCCTCCATTGGTGGGCATCCCCAGCACCAGGGCATTATGATGGGGATATGCCAGAAGGACTCCTACCTGAGTGATGAGGCCCAGAGCATGTTCAGCATCCTGACCCTGAAGTGCGCCGTGGAGCACCGCATCACCACCACCTGGGATGACATGGAGATCTGGCACCACACCTTCTACAATTAGCTGCACACGGCTGGTGCTGCTGCCCAAGGCCCCCCTGAACCCCAGGGCCAACAGAAAGAAGACTTGGATAATGTTGAGACTTTGAACACCCCAGCAAGGTACATGGGCATCCAGGCTGTGCTGTCCCTGTAAACCTCTGGTCACATCACTGGTATTATCATAGACAGCGGATACCCACATGGTGCCCGTCTACAAGGGCTATGCCTTCTCCCATGCTGTCCTGCATCTGGATGATCGACCAGCACCTGACTGTCCATCCCACGGAGATCTTCAGGGAGCCCAGCGACTGTTTCACCACCACAGCCAAGCAGGAGGTCATGCGCAACATCAAGGAGAAGCTGTGTGCCATCACCCTGGACTTAGTGGAGATGGCCACCACAGCGTCCTACTCCTCTCTGGAGAAGACCTAGGAGCTGTCCAAGTGGTCCCAGTGTGTGGAGGCACAGCTCCAGCCCTCCTTCCTGGGTATGGAATCTTGTGGCATCCACCAGGCCACCTTCAGCTCCATCATAAAGTATGACTTGCACATCTGCAAGGACCTACATCCAAGTGGTGCTGTCTGGTGACATCCCCATGTACCTGGGCATCACCTACAAGATGCAGAAGATCACCGCCCTGGTGCCCAGCTCCATGAACATCAAGATCGTTGCCTCCCCTGAGCAAAAGTACTTGTGTAGATTGGCAGCTCAATCCTGGTCGCCATGGCCCCCTACCAGCAGATGCAGATCAACAAGCAGAAGTAGAATGAGTCAGGCCCCTCCATCACTTCTTGCAAATGCTTCTCCATGGACCGCAAGCAGATGTGTATCACGGTATCATGTGCTTCAGGGGTTAGTACAGAAGTATAAATTTGCCCAGCCTGGCCTCAAGAAACCAGAACAAGCCTTTGAAAAGAAATTGGTCCTTGAAGCTTGTGTTTCAGCACTGGACTGTAGAACTTGTTGCTGATTTTGACTTTGTGTTCAAGTTAACTGTTCCCTTGGTATTTGTTTAATATCCTGTACATATCTTTGATTTACCCCTTAGTACATGTGGCTTGGTAACTTCATGGCTGAGGTGAGGACATGCTTGTGGGAGGGTGTCCGTGGCTTGGTGAGTCTGTGTGACCTGCAGTCTCCCTATCTGTGCAGAGGTACTAATGTGTCAGAGCTCAGTGTTCCAGGATTTTTCTAGAGCCTGGCAAGAGTTCCTGAACCCGTTTCATTTCTGTCTTGCTGGTCTATCGGTGTTAAGTCTTGAGCTAGATAAGCAGTTTGCATTTATACCTGTGAATTTATTCATTCTTTTAATTTATGTAAGTTTTTTGTACATAATTCTTAATTTTTAAAGAGATGACCATAAATTTTGGTTTTCCACTGTTATTTGTGTAAGGAAAACTAAGTGCTGCAGTAAACTAAAAAATAAATATAATTCACTCTAACCTCTAGCTCCATTTTCAAAAATCTGCATGAACTTCTTTAAATTAGTCTCATTCAAATGATACAGCATTCAGCAGAATTCATTTTAAATTATCTTCAAAACTATTTGCTGAACTATTATAAATTTGTCAGACACTAGGCCAGGCACCACGGGCAGATAGGGTATTTATTCTGAGTCTTTATGCATATGAAATTTATCATCTTTAGAAGTGAGGTAGTAGAGTCAGGCATTTAATTTTTAAATATGTACACATCTAGGAGATAATGGAAATGAAATGCTATCTTATTTTGAAGGGAAGAACTGATGTTTAGAAAAGTGGCCTTCGTACAGTACCACTACTTACATTCTTTTAAAACTCTTACTGTCGGCCCAGTGTGGTGGCTCATGTCTGTAATCCCAGCACTTTGGGAGGCTGAGGTGCGTGGATCACCTGAGGTTGGAAGTTTGAGATCAGCCTGACCAACATGGAGAAACCTCGTCTCTACTAAAAATACAAAATTAGCTGGTGTGGTGGCACATCTCTGTAATCTCAGCTACTCGGGACGCTGAGGCAAGAGAATCGCTTGAACCCAGGAGGTGGAGGTTGAGATGAGCGGATATCACACCATTGCACTCCAGCCTGGACAACAAGAGCGAAATTCCGCCTCAAAAAAAGAAATCTTATTGTCGCCAGTCGCGGTGGCTTACACCTATAATCCCAGCATTTTGGAAGGCCAAAGCAGGAAGATCACTTGAGGCCAGGAGTTCCAGACCAGCCTGGGGAACACAGTGAGATCCCGTAGGCATGGCAGCATGCACCTGTAGTCCCAGCTACTCATGAGGTTAAGGCAGGAGGATCATCTGAGCCTGGAGTTTGAGGTTGCAGTGAGCCACAATTATGCCACTGCACTCCAGCCTTGGTGATGGAGTGAGACTGTCCCAAGAAAAATAAAAACCTTATTGTGAAAATATATGTTCAGAAAAGTGCACAGATGTACAGTTCAATTTATCACATTAACAACTACCAAGATTTTAAATTACAGAAGCCCTCCTCATGCCCCCTCCAAATCATTACTTACTCCTACCTTTATCATAAATCAAGTGTCCATATATATGCATGGGTCTGTTTCTGAGCTCTTTTGCTCCATTAGTCTATTTGTCTATCCTTGTGATAAGCTATACTTTCTATCCAATAGAAAAATTCTCCTGCCTTGTTTTTCTCCATGACTGTCTTGGCTATTCCTGGTTCTCTGCATTTTCGTTTAACTTTTACAATCAGTTTGTTGAATTTTACACACACAAACTTGTTGAGTTTTTAACTGGGATTTACTGAATTTCAGTTTGGAGATTTTTTTTTTTTTTGAGACAAGAATTTTGCTCTTGTTGCCCAGATTGGAGTACAATGGTGCAGTCTCAGTGCACTGCAACCTCTGCCTCCTGGGTTCACATGATTCTCCTGCCTAGCTGGGATTATAGGCATGCACCACCACACCTGGCTAATTTTTTTGTATTTTTAGTAGAGAGAGGGGTTTCACCATGTTGGCCAGGCTGGTCTCGAACTCCTGACCTTAGGTGACCTGCCCACCTCGGCCTCCCAAAGTGCTGGGATTACAGGGGTGAGCCACTATGCCTGGCGAAGATGAGATTGTTAACAATATTAGGAGTTAGCAAACTTTTTTCTTAAAGAGTTAGATAAGTATCTATGCTTTGCGGGCTGAGGCAGAATTGGAGATATTATATAGATGACTTATATGACCATTTACAAAACATAAAAACTGGCCAGGTACAGTGGCTCACACCTGTAATCCCAGCACTTTGGGAGTCCAAGGTGGGAGGATTACTTGAGCCCAGGAGTTTGAGACCAGCCTGGGCAACATGGCAAAACCCTGTCTCTACCAAAAATACAAATTAGCAGGGTGCAGTGGCACATGTGTGCCTGTGTTCCCAGCTACTCAGGAGGCCAAGGTGGGAGGATTGCCTGAGCCTGGAAGGTCAAGGCTGCAGTGAGCTGTGATCGTGCCACTGCACTCCAGCCTGGGTAATAAGAGTAAGAGCCTGTCTCAAAAAAAAAAAAAAAAAAAGTAAAAACCATTTTTAGCTTCAAAGTTTCTGAGTCTCAGTAGATCAGGTACTGGCTGAATGAATTTGGCCTGTGGGCTGTAGTTCCCTGGCCCCATGAATTTGTTTTCTTTTACTTTCTCTTATATAAGGTTTTGTGTTGTGGTCTCACACATCTACTGTTATGTCTCGCCCCTCGTTTTCTAGTTTTCTCCTCAGTTGTGCCTAAGCTGCTGTTAAAATGTCTCAGTGAATTTTAAAGTTAGAGATAGGGACTCACTGTTGCCCAGGCTGGGGTATAGTGGCATCATCACAGCTCACTGAAGCTTCTAATTCCTGGACTCAAGTGATCCTCCCACCTTAGCCTGGAAAAGTAGCTGGGACTGCAGGCAGGTGCCACTGCACCTGGCTATTTTCTGTTGTTTTTTCTTCTTGTAGAGACAGGGTCTATGTTGCCCATGCTGGTTCCACTGTATTCTTAATTTTAATGATTGGATTCTTAAAAATTCTAGAATTATATTTTTTAAAAAATATGTCTGGCTGGGCACAGTGGCTCATGCCTGTAATCCCAGCACTTTGGGAGGCCGAGGCGGGCAGACAACAAGGTCAGGAGTTCAAGACCAGCCTGACCAACATGGTGAAACCCTGTCTTTACTAAAAATACAAAAATTAGCCGGGCATGGTGGCACATGCCTGTAATCTCAGCTACTCAGGAGGCTGAGACAGTAGAATCACTTGAACATGGGAGGCAGAGGTTGCAGTGAGCCGAGATTGTGCCACTGCACTCCAGCCTGAGCAACAGAGCAAGACTGTCTCAAAACAACAACAAAAAACTCAAAAACAATACAAAGCATGTCCACGTAGTTGCTGAAATTCTCAAACCTGTGTCTCTCCTTGAACATGTAAATCGTTATTTTAGTCTGTGTGATAGCGCCAATATCTCTAGCCACTATGGGCCTGCTATCTTGTCTCATATGCCTGGTTACATTGTGTTGTACTCAGGATATTGTATTAGCAAAATTGTTTGTAGAAATAATCTGAGGTTTAGGATAATAATAATATCCTCTAGAGAGGGTTTTTGTTTGCTTATCCAAAGAGTTTGGGCAAATGACCACTCTGGGATCACCTTAATCTAATTTCAAGGATTGAAATCGGTCACTGGAAGCTGGGCTGCAGTCCCAAGAGCCTGTTTCCCACACTGCCTCACCCTTATTCCTGAGTGCAAAAGACTGAAGGCTTCAACCAAAAGTGAGGGACACCACCAAGTCCATCACCCTTTGACAGGCACTGTCCCCTGCTTCTGAAAGGCTGCTAAAATCACTGCTAAGCCCCTGCATCGCCTCCAAGTTTGGCAAATGCTCCCCGGAGAACAGTGGCCCATCACACCAAGCGCACCTCCCAAGATTCCCATCTCCTCTGCCCTCCTGGTTTAGTAATTCTTCAAAGCCATGTCAGCTCTCTTAGTGCCTTCAAACAGATTTTAAAAATATTTTGTCCAGCCTTTCTAGTTGACCAGTGAGCTGGTCAGTCCAAAGGACCTACCCACCATTACCAGAAGCAGAAGTCCCCACTAGTTATTGTCAGTTAGTTGTGTAGGCTCATGTACAACATGGTGACAATTTATGAAATGTAGTACACCATTGTCCATCTTGAATTCTGTGTTTCTGTAAAACAACAGACAATCATGCGGAAACAATTAGGCCTTCGCAAAATCAACTGCTCTCCCTGACAGAAGACGGAAGTTTCTATACTTGGAGCAGCAAGCACAGGTTGCCTCTGTCTACCCACAACAAATAGCAGCTGATTCACAAGTATGGACTGAGAGCCTTTTATGTGTAAGGGAAATGAAATGACATTTGCATTTTACAGTGGACTTGATCATCAGTTGGCTGATCTTAAGCTAAACCCTAAGGTTCAGGTTTCAGCTCTCCTCTGTTTTTCCAATTTATATATTCTTCCCAAGGACATGAAGAAATCCAATTTCCATTGCTTAAATGCCTTTCTTTCCAATCAAACTGAAAAGCCAGAATAGCAACTTGATATTTTTGGCTACTAGGGCAACATTTGGCAGTTCTCAAAAAAGGAAATAGAAATGACCGATAAGTATATAAAAATTTCAATAAAATAAATGCAAATTAAAACAATGAAATACTGTTTTCCTATTCAAGTGGCCATATATATACAAACTTTTTTTTTTGAGACAGGTTCTCACTCTGTCACTCAGGCTGGAGTGCCAGTGGTGTGATCTAGGCTCAGTGCAGCCTCCATCTCCAGGGCTCAAGTGATCCTCCCACCTGAGCCTACCAATTAGCAGGGATTATAGGTACACACCACCATACCCAGGTCATTTTGTTCATTTTTTATAGAGATGGAGTCTCACTATGTTGCTCAGGCTAGTCTCAAACTCCTGGGCTCAAGGGATCCTCCTGCCTCGGCCTTCCAAAGTCCTAGGATTATAGGCACAAGCGGCAAAATGTTTTTAATAATATCCAGTGTTCATGAGGGTTCAGAGAAAGGAGTGCTCTTTTATGCTGCTGGAGGGTATGTTAGCACAGTTTTTGAGAAGTATGTGTCAATAGAGTAAAGCCTCGAAAATGTGCATACCCTACAATGCCACGTCTAATAATGTATGTCAAGTAAATAATTAAGAGGGTTCAGCCGGGCGTGGTGGCTCACGCCTGTAATCCAAGCACTTTGGAGGCCAAGGTGGGTGGATCACCTGAGGTCGGGAATTCAAAACCAGCCTGACCAACATGGTGAAACTCCGTCTTTAAAAAAAAAAAAAAGAGGGTGCATTCAGAATGTGAGGTACATGTCATATCATTGTTTACAGGAAATTGAAGACAACATAATAGTGGACTGTTATAGAACAGCAATACAATGGAATACTAATCATGGTGGACTTAGATACATATCTACTGTCGTGGGAAGATTTTCATCCTATTTTGTTAAATGAAAGTTTTGTTTTTCTTTTGAGAGAGGATCTTGCTCTGACACCCAGGCTGGAGTGCAGTGATGTGAATGTGACTCACTGTAGCCTCGACCTCCTAAGCTCAAGCAATCCTCCGACCTCAGATCTCCCAAGCCTGTGGGATCACAGACATGTGCCACCATGTCCAGCAAACTTTTATTTTTGTAGATACAGAGTCTCACTATGTTGCCCAGGCTGGTTTTGAACACCTGGGCTCAAGCAATCCTCCTGCCTTAGCCTCCCAAAGTGCTGTGGTTACAGGCATGAGCCACCATGACTGGCCTACATGCAAGTTTTAAGAGGACAGTATGATGTCCGATTGTAGTAACTGCACATGTATATAATATATACATAGACATTGAAGAGGATATATACCACATTACCATTGGCAATCTCTGAATGGTGGGACTATCAGCAATTAAAAAATGTTTGTACATTTTAGAATTTATCTGCAATCAATATGTATTCTATGATTTAAAAAAGAACAAACAGTTAAAGCCTAATTTTTAAAAAATGCTTAGCTTAGGTTCTGGTTTGTGATGTGATGTGATGTGAGGTGTGATGTGACCATGTGTCCCCAGAGGTGTCTACTTGGTTTTGCTCCTGACTTCAGTGGGTAATTCTGTTCTTCTGCAGATGCCATAACAATGGACATGATCATTTGTCGGAAAAACACAGTTCTCTCAATTGCTTACGGAAGCTCATTCAGGCTGACTGCAGAAGGAAGCCACCTTTCCAGGGGAGTAGGTTGTTGCAAAACTGCGCCCAAGGCCAGCCTGCACTTCAGTGAAGAAGCCCTTAGAGAGCTTGGGGATAAAGGAAGGAGGAAGCCACTAGAAAACAATGGAAGGGACTTCAGATAGTAAGTTTCTATTAAGTACTTATTTCAATTTTAGGCCTTCGGAATTGCAGAGGTGACAGAAGGATACCTGAAACCTTGGTTATGTAATAAACTTCCTTCTATGACGGTGAGTCATTTCAGAATAGAAATGATGGAATAATTGGAAATCAAGCTGAAGGCTTAAACAAGTCTGCTAATATCAAACTGTTAGAGCAACCCCAGAGCTATAGACGTAGAAGCATCTGAATGGAAGTTTGTATCCTGGATTGGTAGAGAGATTCCAGTTGGACCAAAACTGGGCATGAGGACCATGCCCAGTATGTTTAGTAAATGATGATACTATCCATTAAAGAAGTCTTGCCTAGGAACAAAGGAAGAAAGTTACCTGTCCAGGCCCGGTGCAGTGGCTTGCACCTGTAATCCCAGCACTTTGGGAGGCCAAGGCAAGCAGATCACCTGAGGTTGGGGGTTCGAGACCAGCCTGACCAACATGGAGAAACCCTGTCTCTACTAAAAAGACAAAATTAGCCAGGTGTGGTGACGCATGCCTGTGATCCCAGCTACTCAGGAGGCTGAGGCAGGAGAACTGCTTCAACCTGGGAGGCAGAGGTCGCGGTGGGCCAAGATGGCACCACTGCACTATAGCCTAGGCAACAAGAACAAAACTCTGTCTCAAAAAAAAAGAAAAGAAAAAAGGAAAAAGGAAAGTTACCTGTTCAGATGAGGCAAATTATAAACTTATGTATAATTTGGCAAAGGCCTAATCCTCACATCCTGTACCCCCAACTCTGATCCTGAGAGAGCCTGGGTAAACAGCCAGGGCTGGGTTTTCCTTCAGTGACTGCCAGATAGGGTTAAAGATTTGCTTCTCACCTTCTAGGCTGTAGCCGTGAGGAGCTAATATAAAAAGAAAACACAAGATTTCAAGGGCAGAGGGACGACACCCATCTTCACAACAAAATGTCATTCTCAACCTAGAGCACAGGCGCTCAAACATGGTATTAGAGATGTGTCCAAAGTAATGTTTCTGGTTAGTGGTTTAAATACTGAGTTTCATATATGCTTTACTTTTAGAAAGAATAAGTTACTGTAGATCACAAGGGTAGCCATAAAACAAAGCCACTTTCAGATGTCTGTATGCTTTCTTGAATGAGAAAAAGGCAGACTTTCAACTATTAGCACATAAGCATCTTTTGTCATGTGTCTTCATGGCCAAAAGGTTGAACACTGCTCTTCTAGAGCAAGAAAAAGAGGGAGGCCCTGGGTAAAACATAGCCTAGGCAGAATGCCAGGGAAGAGATGAGATTTGCAGAAGCAAGCACAGTGTCCCAAAACTGGGGGGAAAGGGAGCTTAGGAAATGTGATGCAGGTGAACTAAGCGGGGAGGCATGTACGTGAGGCTTTAGGAAGCAGAATGAACCCTCTGCATGTTCAAGTGGACATGCTGGTACTCAGTATTTATATTAGCATAGAGAAGAAGGCAGCAGAACAGTTACACCACATTAAATGCCAGTTTTTGTGGGGAATAGGTTTATCTTTGGGGGTGGAGCTGAGTACCCCTCCCCTTGGTTACTCATGGGAAACTCGTTCCAAGGCCACATAGAAACTGTTCTTGTCATCTAGGCAATGCCAGCCAATTGGTCCAATTTCACAGTCTGCACAGACCAGAAACTTGATGTTGCCCACGTCCTTGGTGAAGCCCACGTTCTCAAAAATGAACATGTCCTCAACCAGCCAGTGTTCTTGGAGGAGATCACCATCGGGATTGCTGCCGTCAGACAGAGCTGGCTTCTTTCTCATGGAGGGAAGGAAAAGCTGTGGTGGGAGAGAACATAAAGAACACAGAAGTTGAACTGGCCCAGTTCCATCAATACCCGCATTCTCGGTACACTTCACGTTGCTCCCTAGCAGGAATGACAAACTAAAAAAGAGAAGCCCTCTCGTTAAGCTGTACACGATGATGCTGGGTGGCTCTTTTTTGCCTCTGGTCCCTGCCCTGATTCTTAAGAGAAATAAAAGAGGGGTGCCAGCTGGGTGGTCTGGGAACTTGGCCTCACTGCTGTCTTCACCATGGGCCCCACGCGGTCCTAGTCTCCCCGGCTCATTATGCTTCAGACAACACTGGCTTTCCTGCTGTCCTCAAACAGCATTAGTCTGCTCTGCCCTCACATCTTGGCATGGCCGGCTCCTCCTCGGTAGTCAGCCCAAATGTAGCCTTCTCAGGAGGTCTTCTCTAACCAAACGATCTGAATTAGCTTTACTTACTGCCCAATGTATTTGTTTTTTAAAGAGCTTTATTAAGGTATAATTGACACATGAATTGCACACATTTTAAATGCATATCAGCTTGGGCAACATAATAAGACCTAGTCTCCACCAAAAGTATTTTGAAAAAATGAGCCAGGGCTGGGCGCAGTGGTGCATGCCTGTAATCCCAGCAGTTTGGGAGGCTGAAGCAAGAGGATCGCTTGAGCTCAGGAGTTCAAGACCAGCCTGGGCAAAACAGTGAGACCTGATCTCTACAAAAATTAGCTGGCTGTGGTGGTACAATGCCTGTAGTCTCAGCTACTCACGGGGTTGAGGTAAGAGGATCACTTGAACCCAGGAGGTTGTTGAGGCTGCAGTGAGCTGAGATCACACCACTGCTCTTCAGCCTGGGCGACAGAGCAAGACTCTGCCTCCAAAAAAAAAAAAAAAAAAGCTGGGCATGGTCTCGAATGTCTGTAGTCCCAGCTATTCAGGTGGCTGAGGTAGGAGGATTGCTTGAGCCGGGGAGACTGAGACTACAGTGACCCAAGATCATCCCACTGTACTCCAGCCTGGGTGACAGAGTAAGATCCTGTCTCAAAAAGTAATAAAATGCAGTTTCTTTCACTTTAGCACATGTATGCCAGTGAAACCATTATCATGCAAGATAATAACACATTCATCTCCCCTAGAAGTCTCTTCATGCCATTCCAACTTGTTTACTTATTGCTTATTTTCTGAAATTATTGTATTAATTTATTGGCTTACTTATTTACCATGTGTCTACTTCCACTAGAATATTGGCTCCTGGAAAGCAAGGAGCTTATCTTGTTCATTACTAGATCTCTAGTGCTTAGAATAGCAACTGGAATGGAGTAGGATCTCAACTATTTGTTAAAAGAATGAACACGGGATATCTGGTTTTGATCTATTCAATCAGGAATATACAGGATTTATCTTATAAAAAGGAAAATTTAGTTCTACAGTTTGGAATTGTCAGCTCTAGAATGCTTGCACCCTCCAATCTATAGGACTTCTCAATCATTAGAAGGAGGCCATTGGCACACACATAATTGTTTTAATTTCTTCCATATAGATAGTGTATACACCCTTAGCTGTCCCAGGCTACTGCAAAATATAATGCCAGCGAACTGTGTTACCCCTCTGCCCCTCATATGGCTGCTGTCATATCACTTATTTCCCATTTCCCACTCCACAATATACTTTTTTTTTTTTTTTTATAATTAGGGATGGGGTCTCTCTACATTGCCCAGGCTGGGTTTGAACTCCTGGGCTTAAGCAATCCTCCAGCCTCAGTCTCCCAAGTAGCTGGAGCTATGCCACAAGCCATTGTATAATACTGTCACTCCAGTCACTCTTTTTGCCTCATGTTAAACATGTCCTTAACACTTTGTTCTACCTTAAACAAAAACAGGAACAAGTAGAGGCAAAGAGAGGAATCAAAATTAAAGAACCAGGAAACCTGAATTCCAGTCCTATCTGTAGCTTTCTGTGTGTGGGCCTCAATTTTCCTAAATATATTTCTGTCTTATCCCCTATATTGTAGGTGTGAAATCTCACACATCTTAACATAGACAGAGTGAACTTCGGTGGACAAGTTAAGACACCTAAACCAATCAGCCAAGAATTCAGTGTGTCCAACAAACAAAGAGAAAATGGACTAAAGCATCAGCGTTCGGGAGGTGCCCAACAAAAGAACACCATCGTCCCGCTCTCGGTTCCCATCTGTAGCACAAAGCGTCACCTGTCCAGTCGTCTCTTCTTTGATTTGTGATTTAAAGGTACTACTATTATTATTATTTTTTTTGAGACAAAGTCTCACTCTGTCACCAGGCTGGAGTACAGTGGCGTGATCTCGGCTCACTGCAACCTCTGCCTCCCGGGTTCAAGCAATTCTCCTGCCTCAGCCTCCCGGGTAGCTGGGACTACAGGTGTGTGCGCCACCACGCCCAGCTAATTTTTTTTTGTATTTTTAGTAGAGACGGGGTTTCACCATGTTGGCTGGGATGGTCTCGATCTCTTGACCTTGTGATCCACCCGCCTCAGCCTCCCAAAGTGCTGGGATTACAGGCTTGAGCCACCGTACCCGGCCAGTACTACTAGTAATGATCCATTCAAGACATACTATTGGGTCCTGTTTGCTCTATTCCTCAACATTCCCATTTTTACTTAGACCCTCTAAGTCAGATCCACAAGACTATACCCATATATATGCATATGTATGTGCCTCCCTGCTTGGATCTCAACCTCTTCACTGCAACGCCAAGGACAACTGCTAGGGCCAGATTAGATATCACATCTGGAATATAATGAGGATTTCTAGACAGACTACTGGGAGGTAGAAACAAAAAAAATTAATATGTGATTTGAGGCAAACTCGACTTGGTGCAAAGTTGCCAGTGAGATCCCTGAACAGATGGATTACTTTTGCTCTGTCAGGACCCCAGCGAATCCTGGACCACCTCTTCAGAAATAGATGGAACACCACAACTCAGTGAGACTCTGCTGATATACTACTAACAGCACCCTTTTAAAAATAAAATACTACCTTTCTTATTGTAAAAATACATTCTCATTATAGAAAACTTGGCAAGCACACTACAATATAGATGAGAATAAAAACTGTTCCAATACGGAGTACACTTCTGTTAACTTTTTTGTAATTTTTCCCCTTCTGGGGGCTACTTGTGGTAGTTTCAAAACACATTCGAAAATTCTCTGATAATCCTTTCACCAAGAGTGGAGTCCATGCCCCTCCCCTCTTGTCTGGGCAGGTCATGGCGATTGCTTGATGGTGACTGCTTGATGAATATATGCTTAATGAACATATGTTGGTTAGAAAATGGCACATAACTTTTGCCATTTCTCGTGGGAACCCAGTGAGAACTGCCTCATTAAGGCTAGTCAACCCCTAAATTCCTAAGCAAAATACATCACTGTTTGGGCTGGGCAGTGGCTCACGCCTGTAATCCCAACACTGTGGGAGGCCGAGGCAGGCAGATCACCTGAGGTCAGGAGTTCAAGACCAGCCTGGCCAACCCTGTCTCTACTAAAAATACAAAAAGTAGCTGGGCATGGTGGCGGGTGCCTGTAATCCCAGCTACTAAGGAGGCTGAGGCAGGAGAATTGCTTGAATCTGGGATGCGGAGGTTGCAGTGAGCCAAGATCACGTCATTGTACTCCAGCCTAGGTGACAGAACAATATTGTCTCAAAAAAAAAAAATACATGACTGTTCTGAAGTCACTGTTTGGGGGTGATTTTGTTGACTAGTAATAGATAATAGCAATACTTACATAGCTGAGATGCATGTTCCATTTTGATTTCTGATTTTTTTTGTGGTAAAATATGAAACTTGCCATTTTAACCATTTTTAAGTGTACAGTTCAGCATCTTTAAGTACATTCACACTATGTGCAACCACCCCACCATCCATCTTCAAACTTTCTCTTCTTCGCAAACTCTGTACTCATTCAACAATACTCCCATCCCCTTCCCCACAGCCCCTGGCAAACACTGTTCTACTTTCTCTCCATGAATTTGACTATTCTAGGTATCTCAGAGAAGTGAAATCATGTATTATTTGTCCTTTTGTGACTGGTCCACTTAATGGTCTGATTTTTTTTTTTTTTTTTTTTTCTTTTTAGGCAGTCTTGCTCTGTCAACCCAGGCTGGAGTGTGGTGGTACGATCTCAGCTCACTGCAACCTCTGCATCCCAGGTTCAAGGGATTCTCCTGCCTCAGCCTCCCGAGTAGCTGGGCTTACAGGTATGCACCACCACACCTGGCTAATTTTCCATATTTTTCGTAGAGACAGGGTTTCACCATGTTGGCCAGGCTGGTCTCAAACTCCTGACCTCAGGTGATCCTCCCAACGTGCTGGGATTACAGGTGTGAGTCACCGTGCCTGGCCTGATTTTTTAAATTAAAAGTTTATTGAGCCGGGCGCGGTGGCTCACGCCTGTAATCCCAGCAATTTGGGAGGCCGAGGCGGGTGGATCACGAGGTCAAGAGATCGAGACCATCCTGGCCAACACGGTGAAACCCCGTCTCTACTAAAGTACAAAAAATTAGCCGGACGTGGTGGTGCGTGCCTGTAGTCCCAGCTACTCGGGAGGCTGAGGCAGGAGAATTGCTTGAAACCGGAAAAACGGAAGTTGCAGTGAGCCGGGATC
>PVKP010033227.1:0-25215 GCA_004027715.1 Plecturocebus donacophilus | reverse complement strand
AACAAGAAGAGCTAACGATCCTAAATATATACGCACCCATTACAGGAGCACCCAGATACATAGGGCAAGTTCTTAATGACTTACAAAGAGACTTAGACTCCCACACAATAATAGTGGGAGACTTTAACACTACACTGTCAATATTACATAGATCAACGAGATAGAAAATCAACAAGGATATCCAGGGCTTGAACTCAGATCTGGAACAACTAGACTTAACAAATATTTACAGAACGCTCCTCCCACAAATCCACAAAACATACATTTTTCTCACTATCACATTATACCTATTTTAAAAGTGACCACATAATTGGAAGTAAATCACTCCTCAGCAATTGCATAGCATTTCACAGGTTTAAATAAAATAGTTGTTGGATGCTTGGTTGTTATTTTCATCCCCTATTCCTTCCTGTCTCCATTGTTAAGCACAATTATTGGCATAAAAGAGGTTTTTAATACCCATTTTTAAACTGCATTCTAGCCTGGGCAATAAAACAAGAATCTCATTCTCTCTCCCTCTTTCTCTTCCTCTTTCTTTCTCTCTTTCATTCTTTTTTTTCTTTCTTTTGCTGTTTCTTTCTTTCTCCTTTAATCTCTTTTTCTAAAAAAAAAAAAAAAAATACTCATGTTCAATAAGTTTCAACTCTGCTATTTTGTATGACCTTCGTCAAGTTACTTAACTTTTCTTAGCTTCAGTTTCCTCATCTACAAAATAGGTATCATCACATTACCTTTTAAGGTTTCTGTAAGGATTGAGATATTTTGCATAAAGTGGTTGGAACTTGTAAGGCCCTCAATAATGAGAGCTCCAAGAAAAAGAGATTAGAGGAGCCAAAATGATTAGAAGCAGCTCAAGTGTGCTGCTCTCAGAGAGGAAATGAAAGGGCAGGTGAACACTGACCCTGCAGGCCAAACATCTGGGAAACCACATTTGGATCCAGCAAGACAGTAGGGGGACACAGAGCAGAGAGAAGCAAAGCCAGACATAAGCCTATCTGGGCTTGGTGTGAAACCAGAACGTTTCACACTAGTAAAGGGTAAGTGAGTGAGAGACCCTAGAAGATTCACAGGGACAAATGCAAGACTGGGAATGGGAGAATCCTTCTGGTCCCCCATACTCCCATCTGTGATACTAAACTGAGGTAGAGAGCCACCTGGTCATTTTGTGGAGGCAACTGTTGAGTACAAGAGGGCCTCTACAAGCCTTTGGCCTCAAAGCAGACCAGCACTGGCACCATAGCTCCAACAGAGGCCACAGTTGCAGTGTCTGGGAGAAATAAGATTGATCTATCCTCACCTCATTGGACAGGGCTCAGCACTAGCTTCCAGTCCAGTGGTGCTGCTTCTGCCTGAACTTGGCCAGCAGCCACAGCCTCCTGCTGTCCCAGAAAGAACCTAGATGGTAGAATAAGCAATCCCACCCACCCCCACCACTGATAACCAGGTGGGCAATGTGTGCTAGAGCTTTCAGCCTAGCAGTCTCACTTCTATGTAAACTCAGCCAAGAGTGCAGCATTCTGTTGTCCTGGGAAATACCCAGATGGTAGGGCGGGTGACACCATACACCCATGCCAGTGGTAGCCAAGGGGAGGTAATGCCTGCTAGACCTTCAAGCCTAGAAAACCCTCCTCTACCTGAACTCAGCTAGCAGGCAAAGCCTCCCATTGTCCTGAGAAACACTGAGATGGCAAGATGAGTGACCCCACCAACCCCCACCACTAGAAGCCAAGTGGGTAATGCTTGCCAAAGCTTCCAATTCAGAGGTTCCACTTCTGTCTGGATTTGTTGGGGGTACAGCTTCCTGTTGCCCCGGAAACACCCAGATGGCAGGGTGGGCAACTCCACCTACCCCTGCTTCTCATAGCAAGATGGCCCATACCTGCTAGAGCTTCCAGCTCAGTGGTTCTGCTTTTGCCTAAACTCTGTAGACAGGTACAACCTTGTGTTTCTCTGGGGAGCAATCAAACAACAGTTTAGGGCCAACCAAGCAAGGATATGGCTTGTCTGCTAACTGCATCCCCTGCCTAAGGGAGTCCTGTGGACCAGAACACCCAACAAAAGAAATGGCCATTGAGACAGTAATTGGAGGGTTACTCCTCTAACATCCAGGAGCAGGCTATAAGTGAAGCCAGTTGTCTTATTTTTTTTCTCTTTTTTGAGATGGAGTCTTGCTCTTGTTGCCCAGGCTGGAGTGCAATGGCGCGATCTCTACTCACCACCACTTCCGCCTCCCAGGTTCAAGGGATTCTCCTGCCTAACCCCTGCCCCCCACGGTAGCTTGGATTATAGGCACCTGCCACCACACCTCGCTAATTTTGTATTTTTAGTAGAGACGGGGTTTCTCCATGCTGGTTAGGTTGGTCTCAAATTCCCAACCTCAGGTGATCCACCCTCCTCGACCTTCTAAAGTGCTGGGATTACAGGCGTGAGCCACCACGCCTGGCCAAGTGAAACCAGTTGTCTAAACCCACCAAGAACCACAACCAAACCCTCAAGGGGAACAAAAAAGATAAAAGCAAAAAGCCCAACCAAAGGACTGCAACTTCAAAGACTGAAGAAACATCAACCCACGTCGATGACAAAAAAACAGTGCAGGAACTATGGCAACAACAACAACAACAAAAAATAGCAAAAATGCCTTCTTACCTCCAAATGACTACAGTAGTTCCCCGCAAAGGTTGTTAACCAGGCTGCAATGACTGAAATGTCAGAACTAGCATTCAGAATATTAATGGAAATGAAGATCATTGATATTCAGGATAAAGTTGAATCCTAAAAAACAAAATCTAAGGAATATAATAAAACAATTGAGGAGATGAAAGATAAAATGGCTATTTAAAAAAAGAATCAAACTGAACTAATAGAGCTGAAAACCTCATTTTAAGAATTTCATAATACAATAACAAGTATTAACGGCAGAATCAACCAAGCTGAGGAGACATTCTGAGAGCTTGAGAGGTTGCTTCTCTGAAATAATGTCATCAGGCAAAACTAATGCAAAAACAACAAAGAATGCACAAAACCTCTGAGAAATATGGGATTATGTAGAGATCAAATCTATAATTCATTGCCATCCCAAGGAAAGGGAGAGAAAGGAAGCAATTTGGAAAATATATTTGAGGTTATCATCTATAAAAATTTTCCAACCTCACTAGAGAGGCCAACATTTAAATCCAGGAAATGCAGAGAACCTCTGCAAGGCACTGTACAAGACAACCATCCCCAAGACGCACAGTCATTAGATTCTCCAATGTTGAAAAATGAAGGAAAAAATGTTAAAGGCAGCTAGAGCAAAGGGGCAGGTCACCTACAAAGGGAACCCTATCAAGCTAACAGTGGAACTTTCAGCAGAAACTCTATAAGCCAGAAGAGACTGGGGCCTATATTCAGCATTCTATTTTTTTTTTTTTTTTTTTTTTTTGAGATGGAGTCTCACTGTTTTGCCCAGGCTGCAGTGAAGTGGCCAATCGCAGCTCACTGCAACCTCTGCCTCTTGAGTTCAAGAGCTTCTTTTGCCTCAGCATCCTGAATAGCTGAGATTACAGGTGCCCACCATCATGCCTGGCTAATTTTCTTATTTTTAGTAGAGATGGATTTTCACCATGTTGGCCAGGCTGGTCTCGAACTCCTGACCTCAAGTAATCCACCCACCTCAGCCTCCCAAAGTGCTACGATTTCAGGTGTGAGCCACTGCGCCCAGCCTCAGCATCCTTAAAAAATGAAATACCAACCAACAATTTCATATCCAGCCAAACTAAACTTCATAAGCAAAAGAGAAATAATATCATTTTGAGACAAGCAAATGCTAAGAGAATTTGATACTGCCTTCAAGATCATTAAGGGAGTACTAAATATGGAAAGGAAAGACTGTTACCAGCCACCACAAAAACACACAAGTATATAAGCCATTGCCACTATAAAACAACCCCACAGTCAAGTCTACATAATAACCAGCTAACAACATGATTATAGGATGAAACGTACACATACCAATATTAACCTTGAATGTAAACAGGATAAATGCCTCAAACTAAAAGCAGAGAGTAACAAGTTGAATAAGAAAGCAAGATCCAACTATGTGCTGCTTTAAGAGATCCATCTCACAGACAATGACACCCATAGGTTCAAAGTAAAGGAACAGAGAAAGATTTATCAAGCAAATGGAAATCAGAAAATAGCAGGTATTACTATTTTATTTTCAGACAAAATAGATGTTAAACCAATAATGATCAAAAAACAAAGAAGGAACCAGACATGGTGGCTCACCCCTGCAATCCAGCATTTTGGGAGGCTGAGGTGGGAGGATCATTAGAGGTTGGGAGTTCAACACCAGCCTGGCCAACAAAGACAAACCCCATCTCGACTAAAAATACAAAAATTAGCCAGGTGCTGTGGGTCATACCTATAATCCCAGCTACTCAGGAGGCTGAGGCATGAGAATAGCTTAAACCTGAGAGGCAGAGGTTGCAGTGAGTTGAGATCATGCCACTGCACTCCAGCCTGGGTGACAGAGTGAGACTCTGTCTCAAACAAAACAAAACAAAGAAACAAAAAAGGACAGGAAGACATTACATAATCATAAATGGTTCAGTCCAACAAGAAGACCTTACTATCCTCCATATACATCCACCCAACACAGGTGCACCCCAATTCATAAAGCAAGTACTTAGAGAACTATGAAGAGATTAGATAATCACGCAAGAATACTAGGAGACTTTAACACCCCACTGACCATATTAAAAAAATCACTGAGGCAAAAAAGCTAACAAAGATATTCAACACATGTACCCAACATTTGACTGAATGGACCGAACAGACATCTACAGAACACTCCACCCCAAAACAGAATATTCATTCTTCCTGTCTGCACATACTCTAAAATCAACCACTCAATAGGACATAAAGCAATTCTCAGCAGATTAAAAAACAAACAGAAATGATATCAGCCACACTCATGGACTACAGTATAATAAAAATCAATACTAAGAAAATCATTCAAAACAATAAATTGTATGGAAATTAAACAACCTGTGTGGTGATTCCCCAAAGAACTTAAAACATTTATCGAATATATATTATTATTGAGTATGTACCCAAAGGAATTATTGAGTATGTACCCAAGGGAATAGAAATTATTGAGTATGTACCCAAAGGAATAGAAATAATTCTACATAAAGACTCATGGTGTGAATGTCCACTGTAGCACTATATGCAATAGCAAAGACATAGAATCAACCTAAATGTCCATGGATGGATATACAACATGGAATACTACACAGCTATAAAAAGAACTAGATTATGTCTTTTACAGCAATATGGGTAAAGCCGGAGACTATAATCCTAAGCAAGCTAATGCAGAAAAAGAAATCCAAATACCACATATTCTAACTTATAAGTAGGGGCTAAACATTGAGTACATATGAACTTAAAGAAAGGAACAATAGGCACTGTGGCCTACTTGAGGTTGGAGGTTGGGAGGAGAGAGAGACTTGAAAAATTGCCCATCAGGTACTCTGCTAATTATCTGGATGATGAAATAATCTGTACACCATACCTCCATGATGTGCAATTTACCTGCATAACAAACCTACACATGTAGCCCTAAACCTAAAATAAATTTAAAAAAACAAAAAGAAGAAGAAGAAAGAAATGGTATTCTCCTAAAATAAAAACAGATATTTTTTCAGACTACCCATGCCACTTTAAAAGTTCAATCCTCCATACACCTTCTTAAGTAATGATAAGTTTGCTACCTTTCTAGGTACAAACAATGTTTAGAGAATTAATGTTAATGTCAAAAGCCAGAGAGTAACCTGTCAAATCCTAGGGATGTTAATCACACCCTTCAGATCTTCACCAGAAGGTGACTGAAGGAAAGTAACTGCAAACCCATGTCCCATTTTAGTCCTTAAAATTGAGGCACAAAAGGCAGAAAGTTGGCATCAGTCTCCAAAGACTTTATGCAACCAATATTTCTGTGCCAACATCTTAGGCCAAATTGTTGGAATGAGGTTTAAAACACTAGGGGAAGGGAGAAGCTGAGTATTCCCTCTAGGCTAATAGTTGCCTGGTAAAATGTCACTGCATTTGTGTCAGAATGTGCAGAGGAATGCAATCCTGTCTGGGCAGAGGGCAAGTAGAAAACCCACAGGAGAGCTGATTTAATCACTCTGTATGATTTAGAATGTATTATGGTTAACATAGACACCAATCCATTTTTCCCAGGTTCCTATATTTGGGGACTGAAACTGCTGTTTCAAAGAAAAAAGAGCCATAAAATGAATTATTCTGAGCATGTATACAAATCTTTTAGTGTGTTCAACTTCTTCTAGGAAAATGCAATGATTTTTTATGACAGCTCTGGAAGGGAACAAGCAGAAGTATAGAAAGGGGCATGAGGAAGTGTCAGAGAGAGACAGAGACAGAGGAAAAGATATGAAGAGAGAGAAAGGAGGAATACAGGAACAGAGAGAGTCTCAAAGAAAGAAAACAAAGAAGGACAGATTCAGAGACAAGTTGTGAGGCAAGACCCAGACAGAGAAAACAAACACAAAGAAGTAATATGTAGTACACGGGGAGGCCTAACACTGAAAACTAATGACATCAAAACAAATGAAACACTGAAAAAATATATATAATTTTCAAAAAAACCAAGAAACCAGCCAGAGGAGTTGGGGAGGGAAAAGAGAGAAAGGAAGATAATCCAGGGCAACATGCAATTGAGTTAATATTTATTGAGTGCCCACGGAGAGCATGGCAGCCTACTGGAACTTAAGTGGAAATAAATTCAATTCTCTCCAGTCCCAAAGGGTGGGGAAATTCAGGTCTGCCGTGCTGCCTGGGGCTGAGGAAGTGTGAGTACATGCAGAACCACACTGAGCTCTGCTTGCTGTAGTTTATCCCCAGCTCCACCTCCCTGGGCTGACCTGCAACCTTCTTCCCCAAATTCCATTGAAGAAAAACAAGTACTTAAAGAGATGCAAAGATTTTTTTTCCTTTGGTATTTGTAACATCAGGTCTAAAACAAGTAGTAGTAGTAGTAATGCTATATTTCTTTATGAAATATAAAAATCTGGAAACTAGATGTTTTCAAAAGAGAAAGATTAAAATTTTGAGAAGAGATCAAACAAGAGACCAGTTTCATTAGGTGTCTACCCTCCCAGACCCTGACATATATAATAAAACATAGTATTTTAAAAGCACCAAAGCCTCACAAATCACCACTAAGGAACTTACTCATGTAACCAAACACCACCTGTTCCCAAAAAAACCTATGAAAATTAAAATAATATAAACAAAACAAATCTCTCTTATTTTATACAATTCAGAAAGTTATATCTTAAGAATATCAGAGTACTATTATTATTTTATATTAATATTATTTTATATTTATATTTACATTAGTATTATTTTAAATAATTAAGAAAATACATCTTAAGAATATCAGAGTACACAGACACATATCTGATCAAAATATCTCCAGAAAACCTGCAGAAAGGGAAATGTAGTCTGTTATGTGACTCACAGTGTACACAAAATAAAAATAAACCAGTGGTTTATAAGAAAAACAACTATTTCCGTCAGTGGGTGCTAGAAAATAGATTTGCAAGGAAAAGACACAATAATCAAAGCTCATGATGCTCTGTCAATGGACCATACCCATTCAGAACAAACTATCCGGTAAACCTAAAGGAAGAAGACATGTAGCAGAATAATTTGTGGAATATTAGCTTATTTATTGCACTTATGTTTTCCTACCTTACAACTGAAATTTTAGAACTGCTCAGCCTCTAGGATTTTTACAGGGTAGAAAACCAAGTTACTTTATAAAATAGTTTTTCGTTGTTGTTACATGAGAACTTTTTTCTATATGAGAAAATAAACAGATGCAGAGAAACTATGCTACTTTTATCCTGAGAATGCAGGATGGAGAGAATACTTTCAGAAGCTTGGGAAGAGGGAGCTATGTCCCCTGAACCAAAAAGAGGGTCAAAGTGAAGGGCCCAGGCATTTCTCAGTAGCAAAATACCACCCCAGGGAGGTGGTATATGTCAGCAGAAACGATCACACAGTCTGGAACAGTGAGACTCTCAATGGTACCCAGTGAACCAAGGACAAATAACTACATCTCAGATGATGTGGCACTCCTTATAACTAACGTTAGGACTTCGGCACACCTCTTTGGTGTGGCAAGTCCCAGTAGTGACTTCAAGAATTCTCTACCACTCTAGGAAAACAGACTATGAGAACAATTTTAGTTAATTTTATAAAAATGAGTTATTTCATATATACTTGAGTTTGTGGTATAGATGTCATATATGCTGCACAAACTTTGGCATCAAATAGAATGAGGTCCGAGTTAACCATGGTCATCTTACTTAATTTCTCCAAGTCTTACTTCTCTCATCAGTAAATAGAGACATTTGTTAGTATAAGTAGCAAGCAGTAAGTCCATGTTCAGTGCTTAGTCCAGTACCTGGAACATAGTCAGTGTTCAGTAATGTTTGTTATTTTTATTCAGTTTGAAAAATGTCTCACTCTAATAAGAAGTCAAGCAAAATTTTGACACAAAGCTTACATGTAACTATTACAGAGGAAAACACCATCAGTTATACACAACTGTTTACAAGATTTAAAAATATAGACTATTAATAGTTCTTCAAGAGAAATACTCCTAACTGTTACAGGAAGAACAATATGAATGTGCAATTAAGAAAAATACCAACCATCTCCCACAACTTTCTCAACATGGGGCCATGCCTATTCAGATCAACATGTCTAATAAACCTCAAACTCATGGGAAAGAAAAATTTAAAAAGCATTTCAAATCTGTATGTGGCAATGGCTTTTAAAAAGTCAACTGTAATTCTTTGGGTATATACCCAGTAATGGGATTGCTGGGTCAAATAGCAGTGCTAGTTCGAGATCCTTGAGAAATTGTCATACTGTCTTCCACAATGGTTGAATGAATTTACACTCCCACCAACAGTGTAAAAGTGTTCCTGTTTCTCCACATCATCTCCAGTACCTTTTGTTTCCTGATTTTTTAATGATTGCCATTCTAACTGGGTGAGATGGTATCTCAATGTGTTTTGATTTGCATTTCTCTAATGACCAGTGATGATGAGCTTTTTTCATATGTTTGTTGGCTGCAAAAATGTCTTCTTCTGAGAAGTGTCTGTTCATATCCTTTGCCCACTTTTTGATGGGATTGTTTGCTTTTTTCTTATAGATTTAAGTTCTTTGTAGATCTTAATAGCTTCTGGATATTAGCCCTTTGTCAGATGGGTAGATTGCAGAAATTTTTTCCCATTCTGTTGGTTGCTGGTTCACTCTAACGGTAGTTTCTTTTGCTGTGCAGAAGCTCTTAAGTTTAATTAGATCCCATTTGCCTGTTTTGGCTTTTGTTGCCACTGTTTTGGTGTTTTAGTCATGAAGTCCTTGCCTATGCCTATGTCCTGAATGGCTTTGCCTAGGTTTTCTTCTAGGGTTTTCATGGCGCTTGGTCTTATGTTTAAGTCTTTAATCCATCTGGAATTAATTTTTATATAAGATGTAAGGAAGGGATCCAGTTTCAGCTTTCTGCATATGGCTAGCCAGTTTTCCCAACACCATTTATTAAATAGGGAATCCTTTCCCCATTGCTTGTTTTTGTCAAGTTTGACAAAGATCAGATGATTGTAGATGTGTGGCATTATTTCTGAGACCTCTGTTCTGTCCCATTGGTCTATATCTCTGTTTTGGTACCAGTACCATGCTGTTTTGATTACTGTAGCCTTGTAGTATAGTTTGAAGTCAGGTTGCATGACGCCTCCAGCTTTGTATTTTTTTTTTGCTTAGGATTGTCTTGGCTATGTAGGCTCATTTTTGGTTCCATACGAAGTTTAAGGTAGTTTTTTCCAATTCTATGAAGAAAGTCATTGGTAACTTGATGGGGATAGCATTGAATCTATACGGGCAGTACAGCCATTTTCACAATATTGATTCTTCCTAACCATGAGCATGGAATGTTTTTTCATCTGTTTGTGTCTTCTCTTATTTTCCTGAGCAGTGGTTTGTAGTTCTCCTTGAAGAGGTTCTTCACATCCCTTGTTAGTAGTAGTCCTAGGTATTTTATTCTCTTTGTAGTAATTGTAAATGGGAGTTCCCTCATGATTTGACTCTGTTTGTCTATTACTGGTGTATAGGAATGCTTGTGATTTTTGCACATTGATTTTGTATCCTGAGACTTTGCTGAAGTTGCTTATCAGCCTAAGGAGATTTTTGGGCAGAGACGATGGGGTCTTCTAAGTATACAATCATGTCATCTGCAAATAGAGACAATTTGACTTTGTCTTTTTTAAAATTTGAATACCCTTTATTTCTTTTTCTTGCCTGATTGCCCTGGCCAGCACTTCCAATACTATGTTGAATAGGAGTGGTAAGAGCGGGCATCCTTGTCTTGTGCCAGTTTTCAAAGGGAAAGCATCTAGTTTTTGCCCATTCAGTATTATATAGGCTGTGGGTTTGTCATAGATAGCTCTTATTATTTTGAGATATGTTCCATCAATGCTTAGTTTATTGAGAGTTTTTAGCATAAAGGGCTGTTGAATTTTGTCAAAGGACTTCTCTGCATCTATTGAGATAATCATGTGGTTTTTGTTTTTGGTCCTGTTTATGTGATAGATTACGTTTATAGATTTTTTTTAAAAAGTCAACTGTCACCTTTATTCTCCTTATTTTCTCTCCCTTCCCTCAATACAACAATGTTTCAAGCCAAAGCTGTTTATAGTTCTTGGAGTTACTGACTTTAAAAGGTGTTTAATAAGCAGTCTGGTGACCTTGAAGAAAATATCTTAATCTGACAGATACACTTCTCAAATGGAATGTGGGAGGAGAGAGCATACTTTAATTTTTGGTAAGCTAAAATAGCACCTTGAAAATGGAATGACCCTAGATATGGATTTAGTAGTTGTACACATTTCAGATTATAAAAGCCCTAAGATTAAAGAAAAATTATAGGTCCAGCTCAGGATAGAGGTAGGTTGATATTTCTGCATCTAATGTATGCATCTAACTCATTAGGTAATAAGGTTTGCATTCACATTAAAATTCTTAGTGTGGCTTCAGGCTCCCCTCATTCTTGCTTTCCTCTACCTTTCTCAAATGATTTGGGACTAATCATTGGTTTCACACCTCTCACCAAGGGGCCCATGATGAAAAATTCATGACATAACAATTGAACAAACATTTCTTAGGCATTTGTTATTAACTCAATGCCAGGGATACAGACATGGACATAGTTTCTGCTGTCAGTCCCATCTCAAAATTCTGTCAGAGGCTTCCCCAGTTATATAGTTTGGATATTTGTCCCTGCCCAAATTTCATGTTGAATTGTAATCCCAAATGTTGGAGATGGGGCCTGGCGGGAGGTGTTTGGTTCATGGGGACAGATTCCCCCATGGCTTGGTGTTATCCTTATGATGGTGAGCAAGTTCTCATGGGATTTGATTGTTGTAAAGTGTGGCACCTCCTCACCCACTACTGTCTCTCTTGCTCCTGCTTTTGCCATGTGAAGTGCCTTCTCCCACTTCACCTTCCACCATGAGCAGAAGCTCCTTGAGGCATCCACAGAAGCCAAACTAATGACAGAACCATGCTTATATGGCCTGTCGGACTGTGGAGCAATTAAACCTTTTTTTAAAAGATAAATTACCCAGTCTCAGGTATTTCTTTATAGTAATGCAACAATGGCCTAATGCAGAAAATTGATATTTAGAAGTGAGGCATTGCTATGAAGATAGACACCCAAAAATGTGGAAACAGCCTTGGAACTAAGTGACAGGCAGAGGTTAGAAGAGTTTGGACATCTCAGAAGACAGGAAGATGAGGTAAACTTTGCAACTTCTTAGAAACTCGTTAAATGGTTATAGCCAAAATGCTGATGGTGATATGGACAATAAAATCAAGGCTAAAAGGTTTCAGATTGACATGAGGAATTATTGGGAACTAGAGCAAAGGTCACCCTTATTATTCCTTAGCAAAGAATTTGGCTGTATTTTACCCATACCTTAAGGATCTGTGGAAGCTTGAACTTGAGAGTGACAACCTAAGGTATCTAGGTTGAAGGAAGGAAGACATTTCTAAGCAGCGAAGTATTCAAGATGTGGTCTGAGTGTTTCTAACAGCCTATATTCAGATACCAGAGCAAAGAAATGACTTAAAATTGACATTATATTTTAAAGGAAAGCAGAGCATAAACATTTAGAAAATTTCTCAGCCTGGCCATGTGGCAAGGAAAGAAAAAGCATTTTCTGGAGAGAAATCCAAGCAGGCTGCAGAGAAACTACTTGTTAGAGAAATTTGTGTAACTAAAAGGGACCCAAGTGCTAATAGCCAAGACAATAGGAAAACAGTTTGGAAAGCATTTCAGAGACGTCTGAGACAGCTCATCACAGGTTCAAAGACTTAGGTAGGAAGAATGATTTTGTGGACCAGGCCCAGGGCTCTGCTGCCATGCACAGTCTCAGGACAATGCTCCTTGCATCCTGGCTGCTCTAGCTCTAGCCATGGCTCAAAGGGGCACGAGTGTATATAGCTCAGGAAGCAGCTCCAGAGGGTACAAACCATAAGTCTTGGTGGATTCCACATGGTGTTAAGCCTGCAAGTACACAGAGTGCAAGAATGGTGGAGGCTTGGCTGTCTCCACCTAGATGTCATGGAACATATGGAAAAACCTAGGTGTCCAAGCTGCTTATCAGGGTGAGCCCTCACAGAGAACCTCTATTCAGGTGGTACAGAGGGGAAATGTAGCATTGGAGTCTGCACACAAAATCCCCACTAAGCATTGTGTAGTGCAGCTGTGGGTAAAGGGCCACCATCCTCCAGACCCCAGAATGACAGAACCACTGGTAGTTTGCACACTCAGTGTAGAAGAGCCACAGACATGCAACTCCAACCCATGAGAGCAGCCACGGGGACTGAACCCTGCAAAGCTGCAGAGCAGAGCTGCCAAAGGCCTTGGGAGCCCACACCTTGCACCACTGTGTCCAGAATGTGGAGCATGGAGTCAAAGGAGACTATTTTGGAGCTTTAAGATTTACTGACTGCCCTGCTGAGTTTCAAACTTGTGTAGAGCCTGTAGACTTTTCCTTTGGTCAAGTTTCCCCTTTTGGAATGGCAATGTTTACCCAATGCTTGTACCCTCATTGTATCTTGGAAGTAAATAAATTATTTTGATTTTGCAGGCTTATAGGTGGAAGGAATCTATCTCTAGATAAAACTTTGGAGTTAGATTTTAGACATGGGACTTTTGAATTAATGCCAGAGCAAATTAAGATTTGGGGGTCCTATTGAGAAAGCATGATTGTATTTTGCAGCATGAGAAGGATGTGAGATTTGGGGGGTGGGGAGGAGGGGTAAAATGATAGAGTTTGGATATTTTTCCATGCCCAAATCTCATGTTGAGTTGTAATCCCCATTGTTGGAGATGGGACCTGACGGGTGGTGTTTTGGTCATGGAGGCAGATCTCCAGGGCTGGGTGCAGTTCTCATGATAGTGAGTGAGTTCTTGCAAAATGTGGTTGTTGTAAAGTGTGACACTCTCCCCTTCCCCATACACATAGTCTCTCTCTCTCTCTCTTGCTCTTGCTTTCATCATATGAAGTGCTTTCTGTTTTGCCTTCTACCATGTCTAAAATATGTACAAGCGTGGCACTGGCATGTACTGCAGGCTGTAATACCTGAGACTGGATAATTTATAAAGATAAGAGGTTTAATTGGCTCATGGTTTTGCAGACTTTAAAACATGGCACTGGCATCTGCTCAGCTTCTGGGGAGCATGAATGGCCTAATACACCCAGCTTCTTACAGCTGGGCCCTTTTAGTCCTATCTACCACCCAATCTCCTGAGCCACTTCCTGTGGCTCCAACAACCTCCCACTATGGTGTGGCACTTTTTCTTTCCTATAAGTTTACGGAACAGCTCTAATTCAAAGATTTATGAACTTTTGAGGTTCATTCTTCTAATGATGATTAGAACTTATGCCTGAGTTTCCACTAATGTTCCATTTTGTATGATAGGGCTTCCATTTTCATTCTTGTTCTAGCAGTCTTCATGGTTTTTAGACCCTTCCGAGGAAGAGTTTCCCTTAATGCAGACAGTCCTGCCTCTCTGGAGATAAGATATTATGATCCAGAGCATAATCTTAGTGGCTGTGATCTTCCTACCTGCACACAAGCTTCCCTAATGACATCTGTTTGGATTTCTATGTTCTATTTGTACATTACTTTGTGCCCACCTCCAGGGTAACTCAGCTACTAAAAGTTAAACCACCCAAATCCATGGATGAATATTTTGATAATCAGTCCTTGTTGAATGAAGGAATAAAACATTTAGTCATTTATTTATTATTTATGAAGTGTGTGCTTATATCGGACACTGTGTCATATTCTAAAGCTATGGAGATAAGACACAGAACCTACAACCAACAACTACAGTCCCAAAGGGAAAACAATAAGGAAACAAACAATTATAAGTGATTTATAAGCAGCAGAAATATTAAGAAACACCATGGGCATAGAGAGGAAAAGCCCAAGTCTTGTTATGAAAGTGAGAGTGGGCATTGCAGAGGAGGTGAGGTTCGAGTGGAATTGTAAAGGTGACATAGGAGTATACTAGATGAACTAAATGGTTGATAGGAAAAATCGGAATGAGTGAAGATACACAGATTGGAGGCAGTGGGGACGGTGTATGCAAAAGTGTGGGATATGAAAAAAGCATGGTATATCTAAGGTATAATAGCCCTGTATGTTTTGCTTAGGAGTTTGAGTTTTATTCTATAGGCCAAAACCAGCAAATAAAATTAATCTGGAGGGCCTACAGACTCCTGCCTCTCATGGTATTTAGTAATGTCTATTGTAGATGAGGAAGACAGGACTGTGAATCAAATGCTGTCTGTTTGCAATCTAAGCTTAGATAAACTTAAGCCACTGAAGGATTTTGTTAATCTGTAAAATAATGTACCTACAAGTTTCTATCTTGCCACTCCAAGTGGGAGAGCTTCTTTTTTTTTTAATTTTAATTTTAATTTTTTATTGCATTTTAGGTCTTGGGGTACATGTGAAGAGCATGCAATATTATTGCATAGGTACACACGTGGCAGTGTGATTTGTTGCCTTCCTCCCCTTCACCTATATCTGGCATTTCTCCCCATGCTATCCCTCCCCAACTCCCCACCCCACACTGTCCCTCCCCTATATCCCCCCAACAGATCCCAGTGTGTAGTGCTCCCCTCCCTGTGTCCATGTGTTCTCATTGTTCAACACCCGCCTATGAGTGAGAACTAACCTGGCCTCATGGGCATATTTAGTGACCATGAGAGAACCTTTATCTTTCCAGACTTTTTTTTCTTTAGACAAAGTCTCACTCTGTCACTGGGGCTGGAGTGCATTGGCGCTATCTCAGCTCCGCTTCCCAGGTTCAAGATATCCTCCCACCTCAGCCTCCCAAGTAACTGGGACTATAGGCACCCACCACTCACCTGGCTAATTTGTGTTTGTATTTTTAGTAGAGATGGGTTTCACCATGTTGGCCAGGCTGGTCTCCAACTCCTGACCTCAAGTGGTCTGCCCACCTCAGCCTCCCAACATGTTGGGATTACAGGCGTGAGCCACTGCGCCTGGCCCAGACATTTTTAATTGCAAGTAAACAGTCTGTAGATTTGCTTGAAGGTTTTGATACTTGCCCTTGAAGAGAGAACATTAAACTATGGGAGAAGAATAAGTAAACAAATAAATATGAATAGTGTGATAAGTGCCTTAATAAAGGTACATTCTTAAAAGCCTGCAACACAGAGCAGAGAGAAGAAAGATCGACCTGGATGATCAGAGAACTCTTTATCAAGTAGATATTACAAGAGCTTTGCATGACAAGTTAGAGCAATTAGAGGTGGAGAAGGGCATTTGCAAAAGAGGAAACAGCCTGAGCTAAGAGCACAAAATGTGGGTATGTCTGTGGTCTATTCAGGAAACAGCAGAGAGTTCTGTATTGACAGGGTGGTCGTGAACCAGGACTGGTGGCCGATATACAACTGTAAAAGGCAGGTTGAGGCAATGGTGAAAAACCTTGTATGACATGCTTTGAGCAGAGCTGTTTCTTAGACACATCTCTGATGTGGTAAGAACAGGTTGTAGGTTAGCATGGAGACAGAGAGAGTCGTTTGAAATCCAGTAAAATATTCAGAGCAGAGAAGCCGATCCAGAAGTAAGAGTATGCACCCCTGTCCTTCTGCCTCAACAAAATACAGAAGTCCAGGTTTGAGTTCTAGTTCCATCACAAACAGCCTATGATTCAGGCTGTGTGAACACCTCAAGCAATCTCAGGCTGACAGAGCTGCCAGTGCCCTCTGATGGTGGCTGGTTGGATGGCCAGAAATCAAGGCACCATCTAATTTCTCTTCCATTTCCCAAGATCTTGCCAAATGCTTGGCTCCTGTGATAACCGCTGGAGCCACAGATCTTCAAGACATTGGTCTTTCAATCAAAAAGCTCATAGTCTGGTCATCCTGATGTGAGACACAAAGATGAGCACCTCATTATAATGTGTTTGGTCTGTGCAATAAGAAAAATACGCATAAGACAGTTCATACAGAAAGACGATTAACTCAGGACTTGGGAGCTTTGATGGTGGTTTGATCTCTGGGTTGGTAGTGAAAATATCCTCATGGAAGATGTGATTGGCCTCTGAAATAAGATTAGGACTTCAGAAGGTAATTAATTGAGATCAACATGGGTTATTTGGAAAACTGAAAGTAACTCTGTGTTCTAGAAGCATCAACAGTTGGCACAGATTTTTGCAGTGGCTCTTCTGAGGAAGTCTTCATGATACCCAGTGTTTCCTAAAGTGCTTCACTCAGCAAATATGTACTAGGCATCTTCCACAGGCCAAGCCCTCTGGTCAGCAATGTGGTATGGGACACCCAAGGTGCTTACAGTCAAGCATTAAGACAAGTGCTCAGACAAAAAAATATGAAGGGGTACTTTCTACAGAGTTCAGGTTATACACACGTACCGGTTGGCAGCAAAGAGAAACAGGCTTTTACATGGAAGGGGGCAGTCAGAGAAAGCTTTCCAGAGGAGGAAGTGCTTGAGTTGAACTTTGAAAAACAAATGAGTCGAAATTTCCCGATGACAGTCCAGGAACGGTGTGCCATCTTTGTTTCTGTGATGTGGTTACGGACGAGTATCTTCCTGCCTCTCTGGTCACGTCATCTCTGCTCTTCTCTTCAGGCTCCTTTTCTTCCCACCCCTGAAGTGATTGATCCCTCAAGGTTCTGTGCTCAGCTCTTCCAGTGGTTCTTGGCTTTGTCCTTTCCCTCCATGTCTTTATTCATATCCATGACTTCCACTAACACTTGCGAGCTTCAAACATCTTAGTAAGTAAAGACCCCACATTACCAAATATGGGACTTTTTACCCAGGAAGTCGGCCTATCTCTAATGAAACATGCTCCAAAAATAACTTATCATCTTTCACCTCTGTTGTCCCACCCACCTTTTTGTGGCCTGATCTTATAAGAACCTTGAAGAGGCGCTTAGCTTTCTTCCTTTCTATTCCCAACCTCCAGTGCCTCTACAAGTTCTGCAGTGCTCTTAAATCCTTCTTTCTGTGTCCACTATTAATGCTTTAAACGGGTCTCTCATAATCTTTTGCCTGGCTGATTGCAGTCCCCTTCTAATCTGTCTCTCTATTTCCAGCTCACGCTCTAAACCTATCCTTCCTCACTACTTCTAAGGTGGTATTTCTAGTCAGCAAGTCTGATCGTGGATCATATTCCACTTAACTACACCCCTACTACTTATGATACTCCTATGTTCCTGACAACCTTTGGAATTAGGTCTCAGCACCTTAGGGTGGTAGACAAACTTCTCCTGCTGACCTCACCAGTAGCATTACTTGTTGTCCTCGCTCTCCAGGAATTCTCCAGAAATTCTAAACAGATTGTAGATCTCCCAAAACATCATGTTGTTTCATGCTTTCTTGGCTTAAAATGCTGTCACCTAGGAAGTTTTCCCTATCACTCCTTCCGCATGACACTGCCACGTACTCTTCCTTGACTCTCCCTTCTGGATAGATGGCCACTTTCTTTTCTGGGCTACTTCCAGACCAGGTATTCTGAACTATCTATTATTATGCCACTTTGTGAAAATTAAAGAAGCAATGTAGCATAGTAGTTAGGAAAAAGCAATCAAATCCCAGCTCTGACACTTATCAGTGTGAACTTAGACAAGTTATTTAATCTCTCCTTGGCTTAAAATTTTTTTGAGATGGAATTTCACTCTTGTTGCTCAGGCTGGAGTTCAATGATGTGATCTCAGTTCACCAGAACCTCTGAGTCCCGGGTTCAAGTGATTCTCTTGCCTCAGCCCCCCAAATAGCTGGGATTACAGGCATGTGCCACCACGCCCCGCTAATTTTGTATTTTTAGTAAAGACGGGGTTTCTCCATGTTGATCAGGCTGGGTTTGAACTCCCAATCTCAAGTGATCCACCCGCCTCAGCCTCCCAAAGTGCTGGGATTACAGATGTGAGCCACCACACTCAGCCGTCCTTGGCTTAACTTTTGTAAAACTCATCTGTAAAATAGGAATGATAATAGTATCAGCCTCATAAAGTTGTCCAGTTAATGCATATAAAGCGCTTTAAACAAAAAAGTACTTGACTTATAATAAGGGTTATATAAGAATTTGCTGATTGGCAACCGTGAGCATCTCAGTGTGAGGGAACTATGTCTTATTCATGGCAACCGTGAGCATCTCAGTGTGAGGGAACTATGTCTTATTCATGGCAACCGTGAGCATCTCAGTGTGAGGGAACTATGTCTTATTCATGGCAACCGTGAGCATCTCAGTGTGAGGGAACTATGTCTTGTTCATCTCTATGGTCCCTGGGCCCAGTATCAGTGCCTTACACAAAGTGCATGTGAACAAATGTTTGTTTACAGCGGAATGACTGAATCTCTTGCTTTTCCTTTCCCTTGGTGGAAGACCCAGTAAATCCCTGAGTCCAGGTGATTCTACTTTCCCATGTCCTCTGAGTTTAATTTTTTTCCTATGGTAACTGTCACAGTTCCTTCATTTATTCAGCAAAAAGTTATTAGTTACCAGTATGAAAGGTACCCTAATTGCTAGAGATAACTGCTGTAAACAGGACAAATTCCTTCTGCTATGGACACTGCATTCTAGCAAAGGACACAGACATGAAATAACAGCACATTAATTACTTGATCAAAGGATGATATATATAATAGGAGTCTTGGGGAGGTCAGAAAACTTCTCTTAGAGAAAAAATTTGACTAATGTGTAAAAAAATGAGAAGTAAATAGCTAGAATAAGGTGGTAAAAGCTGTGGTGGAGAGTAACCCAGGCAAAGAAAATGGCATGTGCAAAGCTCTGAGGTAGGAAGAAATTTGACATGTGCAGATTTTTAGTTCCCTGTATCTGGATTATTGCTACAACTGCTACCTGATTTCTGTAAGGAATGATCCTCCTCACTGCTCTCATATTAAACTTCCCATCATGTAGATTCCCTGCTCAAGAACCTTCCATGCTTCTCCATTGCCTACTGAATGACATACTAATTCCTGAGCTGTTTTTCATGTCCCAATACAATAAGGGTTTCAGTAATTAACCAATTTTACCTTCCATAAATCATCTACATCTACTCTTACCATAGACTCATGAGCTACTCAATATTCTCCATACATTCTTTGTGGTTGTTCCTTCAGGTTGTTAGTGCTACCAAAATGCCTTTCTTCTCTGTTTGCATCTGTACTTGTTTCACACACACACACACGCACACACACACATTTGTTATATATGTGATGTGCTTTGATATTTTCTATTCTAGTCTATTATACTCTAGTTCAGTTTTTAAGACAAATAAGCAAGATGTAACCCACCGAAGTGGTTTCATAATTCATGAATGGATATGACCCAGAGATGAAAACATTTTCCTAAATAGCTTTAAAGATTTTTTCATGATCTATGATTCTTGAAGAGGGTTGGCTTTAGTAGAGTTGAAATCTTCTTCTAGCAGTAGAATCCTCTAACCAGCTACATCTGGATTATTAGGCATCTGTATTCTCTGAAGACAAGACTGGTAAATTCTGCCTGAACACATGATCAGCGGGGAAGCTAATCATACAAATCCAAAGCACCCTGAGGACACTTAGTAATACATCTCAATTTGTAGGTGCTATCACAGTTTGCTATTTCAATCCTGCCAGTGATCTGAACTGAAGTTGCTAATTGTATTGAGCTGTTCCAGATCACATAGTGGGCAAAGATGAACATGGGAGAGTATTTGTTCCAGCTGAAACTGAAAAAAAAAAAATCCTCTTTTAGCAAATAAATTCATAGCAACTAGATGCAGCTATAGGTCATGCTATGGCCCATCATCTCTTTGTCTAAGACAGAGAACCTGGGCATCAGCTGCCCCCTTCTTTAACTTGCCACCAATCCTCTGACTTTACATCCAATAAGTGTCTCAGATCTGTCGACCTCCTTCCAACTTTCCTGCCTCGCCTGGAGTTCTAGCCTCCTAAATGTTTATTTTACAATCTTTCTTAGTGTTTCACTGTTAAAGATCTATTGTGCCATCCTCTGGCTAAGACTCATTCAGTCATCCACTCTTTATTCCCTTAGGAGATAGTCCAGTGGATAGTACCTAAAATTGCTTGCAAAGCCCTTCCTGATCCAACCTCAGTAGCTTTCCTGTCTCATTCTTACTCCCTTTCCTGTTTTCCTCCTCCTTGCCTTCTCTCCCTCATTCATCTTCTACCCTCCAATCATTAAAAACAACAAATTTTGTAGCCTCAAACACTTCATGTTTGTTTTCTTTTGTTTGGTTTTCTGGTCTGGAACACTCCCTTCATTATTAGACAGCTCTTACTCTTCCTTCAAAACACATCTTGGATATTTCATTCCTTGAGCCTTCTAAGTCAATGCTATGAGACTCTTCCCTGTCCTCCCTTAATGCCCTGTAGTTCACCATTACACGATATCAAAATTATCCATTCACTTCACTTCAACATTTTCAGCACAATATCTTTACTGCCTATTACATAATAGGAGAACCGTGCAGTGTCCAGCTAAGCTGATGACTTGGAGATTAACCTGCCTAATCCTGGGATGAAGTATCTGGGAGGTATTTTGACAGCAGATGTAAGTCATGATCTCCAAAGAACTTACCAGTTACTATTAATATTTTTTTTACTTAGTATATTTAAATCTCAGTGTTTTATGTAACTAATTTCATAAATTTGGGAGTGGGTAAAAAAAGAGGTGCTATTTTTGGCTCCCTAAAATCCCAAAATTTCAGGTAATCTCTCTTAGACACAAGTTTTACTTCTTACCAGATGCAATCTGGACAACATATAGATCCTCAGATTAATGAGGCTCTCATAACAGTTTTATTCATTTAGTCTCAATCACTTTTCATTGATTAAACAACTACTAAGTGCCACATGCTGGAAATACTAGATGGCTAAGATGTCATCCCTCCCCTCAAGACCTAGTCTGTTCTGAGCTCCAGAAAGGGAAAGGAACAAATAGGTAATCTATTATTAAATAGAAATTTTTATGTAAACTTTAACAGCCAAACAGTTCTACAAAAGCATAAAAAATGTTAAAAAATAAGAGTTTGCTTTCCGTACAAAAAAAAAAAAACAAGTAAGTTTTATGAATGTTAAATACTGAGACAGAAACACACAGCAAGCTGCAGATACCATACAGAGAAGTTTGTTTTTGTTTTTTTGCTAATGGAACTACGAAGATTCTCATTGCATCAGCTCTCATTTAGTCAGTGCTATTTCAGTTAATTCTATTGGATTCTTTTCTCTTCAAGTTTTATTTATGTTTGATTGACACAATGATTGTGCAAATTTATGGAGTAAAATGTGAACGTTTCTCTTTATAACTGAAAAGCAAGTAGCCTAGCAAAGTCTAGACATTTCTTCAAAAGCGTAAAAGGAAAATACAGTCAAGGTGATGCAGCAGGTAGTCACAAGTGGTCAACACTTAAGGCTTGCACCGATTGTTAAATTTTGAATGTTAATGTGGAGGCTGCTAGTGCTAATACCAGAAAATTATAAATGTATTCTGAAGGATTTTTGACTTAGGCAAAATTAGAAATGAGCAAAACCTTTCTGAACAGAATGATTCCACAATTTTCACAAGCCAAAAATTCTTTAAAATGCATCACTGAGGCTTTTGCATAAGTATTTAGGACCTCTTTGAATTTCTTGCTATTCCTTTAAGATATTTGCTTTATGATATATATCCTTTTGTGGTTCTTTCTAGTTGGAATAGCTCCCTGCCCCTCAGGTGCCCAGTAAACTTAATTGTCACTTCTATGAAGCATTACAACAAGGTCAAGGGGAATCCCTTAGGCTGAATTAACACCTCCCCACTCCTAGTGGCCATACCACTCTGTGACTTTCCTTTTAAAGTGTCCTTACTCCATTATAGTATTGTTTCTAGAAGTGTCTCTGTTCCCTAATAGACTGCGTGAGCTATTCAGTGATTCCTTAGCTACAGGACCCAACAGTGCCTTATATAAATTTCCATATAGGCAGGTTTAATGGGTGAATCATTCTACTTTTTTCTTTGCCTCTTCTGTGTCACCATAGGACTAAGTCTCTGTTTGCTTTCACGGTCTTTTCTTCTGCAGTTTGACAAACTTCATGATGTACAATAAGGTCTTACTTAGAATCATCCATAGGGTCTTGAAAACTGCGACTTTAAGTAAAATGATGAGTCTTGAAGTCAATTTTACGTAGGCTGGTTAATATAAAAAAGAGATAAACTCCTATGGCTTATTTCTGTTCACAAAAATGTCACTAAACTTCTAAATAAAAACCAAAACCCTTCTAATCGTAACCTTGAGATAATGTAAGCTATACATTCATTTAAGACAGATTAATACAAACAAGTTAGGTAGTTATTTACGCTATTATTTCAGTTCAGGATCACAGGTGGTCAAAGTCCTTCCTGGCAGCTCAAAGAGCCAAGCAGAAACCCATCCTGGAGAGAACAACGTGCAAACTCTGCACAGACAGTAGCCCTGACAGGGAATCACATTTTTTTCTCGTCAATGTTATAGTAAACCGAAGTTGAATAAAATGCCATGGAATGAAAGATTATTTGAGTGCCTGTTATACATTATTAAAAAGTTCTAATCTCATAATTAGAATATATATTATTTTTAATTAGTTATGCATTTATCTTAGAAAAAAATAGGAGTTCGAGTTTTAAGAGCCATTTTTGCCAGTTTGGGACAATCACTTTACTTATCTTGACTTTAGTTTTCTCATCCAAATAATGAGGATATTACCAAATGATCAGCAAATCCAGTGCCCCCTCCCCCGGCCCACTCTTATACTATGGTCTTACACTCTCCTGAATTCTTGAAAAATGGATAGTCTGGGTCACATAATTTTACACTTAATTAACAGTTTTATTATCTTGACTCATTTCTTCTTTCTTTGCTTTTCCTCAAAAACACATAACCAAATTGTAAGTTCTACGATGTCTGAAGAACTGGGAAGGTCAAACCAAACCAGATTCAAGCCTTGGCTCTGCCATTTGAAACATCTTTATAATCTTGGCAACTTCCTCAGTATGGCTAAGCTTTAGTTTCTCATGTGTAAATTGAAAATAATAATAGTGCTTTTTAAATAGAGTCATAGCTAGTCTCCTTCTGTATTTCTTAGGAGTCCCTGCAATTGCAAGTTGTGTAAAAATGCAAGATCTTAATAACACAGATACATTCACTGACAAATTGATAACTAGCCTGTGTTTTCTCCCTTTGTGTCAAAGCATTTGCATCTATTTCTTGCCGATTGCCAGATACTGTAAATATCTAATAATACAATAAAACTACAGTGCCAAGTACATATAGTGCTAATTAAAATTGTAAATCTTGCAATACATCCAAATCTTCATGATTTGATAAAAAAGGGCCTAAATAATTGTAAGACACACAGGTGAAGCCATAGACAAATTGAAGAAGGGGAAACTAATGAGAATATCACAGACTAGGCACTACAAAGGCACTGAATGGAAGCTGGAGATTAAGTAGATACATGACTCAACATGTTTCACAAAAGAATCATGCTGCAAATGTTTAAAAAGGATATTGTTTTGTATTGTTATACATTTTCAAATGCCCAAAATTAATTATTTAATTCATTATTTGCTCTTACTATGCCGTAATTTATAAAAGTAATGAGCAAAAGGATGAAATTTAGCATGAGAATAGGAGTGTCTCAGTGGGCACTGCAGAGAAGGCAGGGACAGTGAGAGGTAGCAAAGGCAGCTCACTCCTCATTCTCAGTTCTGCCACAGGCCACTCTGGTGCTTACCCTTAGCAGCAAAATGAGAAAGCAGTGGAGAAAACCACAAGGCAGATCATTGAACTGAGTATGTTTGACACCTAACACCATATTGAAGTTTCAACCTAAGCAAGTCTATTCAAATATTTTAAAAAATTAATAATTGTTATACTTTCATAGAAACTTAGTAAACATTAATTTGTTTCTATAGCATTTTTGCAATAAATAAAAGTAATTTCATTGCTTTTTGTTCAACAAATAACTCTGTGAGGTCACTAAAACAGATATTATCTCTATTTTACCATTGAAAAACCAAATATTGGTGGGATCGCTCCTTTCAAAACTGACCCCATATCCCGAATACAACTCTATTTGGATTATATAATCTTCACTGGTCTCACTGGACTGACTAATATGATTGTCTCTCTAAATAATTGAGAATTAGGACCCATAGATTTAAATTAGGTAAACTTAAGGTCCTATGTTATCAATTGGCTACCACTATTCCTTTTTTATTTCATCAATTAAGAGATACTCCAAACATACAGAAAACACCTATTTCCTTCCTTCCCTGAAAGAACAGATATTAATACTCTGTCATAATTGTTTCATTCTTTTTTTCTCTAAAAATTTTGATATAGACACAAAATTAAAGTAGTACTAGATATACCAATCACCAAGATAAAACAATTATCAAGATTTTGTCACATTGACATAACCTATTTATTTATTTACTTATTTAAAACATTATGGTAAAAAACACATTTTAACATAAAATATTTAACATAAAAATTATCATCTTGACAATTTCTTTTTTTTTTTTTTTAAAGAGAGAAGGAGAAA
>PVKP010033226.1:0-25213 GCA_004027715.1 Plecturocebus donacophilus | reverse complement strand
AGTGAGAACATGCGGTGTTTGATTTTGTGTTCTTGTGTCAGTTTGCTGAGAATGATGGTTTCCAGGTTCATTCATGTCCCTACAAAGGACACAAACTCATCGTTTTTGATGGCTGCATAATATTCCATGGTGTATATGTGCCACATTTTCCCTGTCCAGTCTATCATTGATGGGCATTTGGGTTGGTTCCAGGTCTTTGCTATTGTAAACTGTGCTGCAATGAACACCATCCTGAGTGAATTCCTACACATTTTATAATATTTGAAATGACTGTTTTAAAAAAGTACGAAGTCCTTGGTCATATTGTAGAATTATAGGAAAGGTTGTTCCAACAAACTGCTGTCATCTTTACTCTTTCAGTTTTTAAACCCTGAGTCAAACAAAAAAAATCAAATAAAGCTATGCTGATTTCATCTTGGGTCTTTTTTTTTTTTTTTTTTGCCCAAGTAAGTAATCTTGCTGAGTGTATCTTTCAAGACCAAACAAGGATGTGCATTACTGAAATGAAGAAAGTCAATGTAAGAAAGTCAACAAACACGACCCCCTAAGGTGATAGTCAGTGGTTTGATGGTAGTAGAGATGAAAATTTCACTTACTTGGCATTTTCTGTGCAGGCAATGTAGTAAGCTACTTTATATATGTTGACATCATCCCATGTTTACAATAATTTTGTGAGACAGGAGTTGTTACCCCCATTTTTACACATGGAAAAAAAACTGATACTCTCAGAAGTAAAGTGAATTTCACAATTCTATAAAGAGGCAGAGCCAATGTTTTAACTCAGATCTATATGACTATATGACTACATAAGTTATTTTTCCCCCTCTGAGTTAGCTTTTTAGATTACAAGGTCAAGGTAGCTCAGTTCTTGAGTTTTCCAAACATATTACTTCAGTGGTTCAGGTACCTACAAATATAAATGATTTGGAAGAAAGTCCTTAGACTATGACCAATGACAGGTGAGATCATAGGTCTTTGATGGAGAGATATTGAAGGTCATAAGATCAGTGAAACCTGTCACTGGGTGCTGATAATCCCTTTAGACCATAACACTAGATTTTGAAACGTGCACTGATGATGGTATTAACTTTTTCTCAGTCTATAATCATACTCTGCCAGATATTCTCTTCTCAGAAATGACATAGAAATGGTAAAAGGGCATGAACCCATCCATACTTTCATTTCTTTTTTGTAGCTTAGTGCATTAGTTTGTCTAGCTGTGTGGCTCTAAGGAATATTAATAAATATTATTCTTGAGTACTATTAATAACTCTTATTCTTGAGTGCTTGCTATATTATAGTATCATTGTACTGTTTTATCATTCTTTTCCTACATTTCTACCACTTAATTTTCATGCCAAACATATGAGGTAGATTGTATCATCACTCTCATTTTACAGATGATGAATTGAGTATTATGAGGCTAATAAATTTGTTCAAGTTTACATGACCAGGAAGTGGAAAATGAAGAGTCAAATACAGATTTGTCACTCTGTAACATGTGCTCCTAACCATTCTTCTCTACTGCCATTTTGGGCAGTTAACTCAAGTTCCTCTTCTGTAAAATTGGGACAGTTGCTGTTTTTGCCTACCTAGCTTCTATTCCTCCAACTGGTAGTAGAAACTATCTTTTTCCTCTGGGAACCACCCTTTCTCCACTTCCAGTTTACATGGTTCAGTGAGGGGAAGCTTATTTCACTCCTGATTGTGGGAATGGGCTTGTCCCGCAGGGATGATCATTCAACATTTTATCTTCTTAGCTACAATGATTGTTTCATACATGGACACTAAACAACAGGTGTGTAACATAGGAATTGGTTCAGAGATAGACACATGACTCAATTTGTTCCAGTAAAATTTAGGACTTTTCTCTGAACAATGCAGGAAAAGATTTCTTGTTTATGAACCAGAATCTGGGTTGATATAAATGTCTTGCTACTAGGGGCCACCTCATGAGTGAAGTCTTAATAAGCATGATATTCACACGGAGGAAAGCACAACTGCAAGATATTGGGTCCTAATGATATAGTTTGGACCCCTAGCTACAGTCATGCCTGAAGCCACATACCCTTTATTTCAGGTTAGTCACTCAAAAAATTTTTTGTTGAGTTTCTGTACTAGTCCAGGCACTATTTTAGACGTGGGAATACTGCAGGAAACAAGGCAAACGTGGTCTTATATAACTTGATTATGAAGGCCAATGAATTCCTTTCTCTGCCTTAATCAATTAGATTTTTTTTCACATCAACTGAATTAGTCCTGACCAATACAAGCATGATAATAATAACTTCTCAGGGTGTTCATGAGAATTAAAATGAGATATTATTTTATATGAAGTGCTAGCACAGTGCTTGACACATAATAAGCTTTCAGGAAACACATATAATTCCATATCCATCCCACATCCAATATCCTCAGCATCCTTGGTATAGAGATTATTCTATACCTATACATAGAAATGTGTTCAGGTATATTTAAAATTTAATAAAACAAAATAAACTTCCTGATAATTGTATACAAAGACACCTGTGCTATGAGAGACATTAGCTGCAACATGTTGACCTTATTTGAATTCTTAAACACATGGAATTTAGAAGATGAGTAACAGTTGGACACTGGCCATATATTTAAAATATTAATATTTTAGACATGATATAATTGTAGCTAGTCTTTTAAAAGGAAACCTTATTTAGAGATACATACCAAAATATTTTGTAAAGGAATTAATTTGATTTTTGGGGGTTTTCTTCAAATTACCATGGAAAAGGAAGAAATTGGGTAGTAGGCTTGGATGAAACATAAGTGGTCATGTTGAAACTGGGTAATGGCTATCTGGTAGTTTAACATGCTATTCTTTTAACTTTTTTATTAGAAATTTTTCTTACTGACAAGATATTTTTTAAAATTATGTTACCTGTAAAAAAAAGAAGCACTCTTCTTGACTGTACATTTTCTCCTTCAAATTATCTTGTCTTTTCTTCACAGCAAAGCTTACAGAAAAAAAAATGTCTAGACATTGTGTCTACTTTTTCCCTTTCCAGTGATTCCATATTTGATTCAGTTTAGCTTCTGTTTTTACCATTTTGGTGAAATGTTTTTGTTTTTGCTATAATCTGTGAATCAAAAATCACTATGATTACCTCATTGTAAAATCTATTTTCTCTGCTTCTGTGTTGTCTTTCTCGGTTCTTCTATTATCCTGGTTCTCTGACCACTTCATCTCAGGCTTCTTCACTGACTCCTTTCTTTCACTCCTTCCCCTGCACAGAGTTGGAATTCTCCATGGTTCTGGGAAGATCCCTCCTCTTCTCACTTAAAAAAATGCTTCAATAATCTCAACAATTTCCATGACTATTTACCAGTAAATACAACATTTCTATTCCCCAATACCTCCTAGGTTCCACATCTATATTGCCAACTGCCTGCTGAACATTCCCACCTAATGTTTCCCAGGCAATTCAACTTCAGTATGATAAAAAACAAACTCACCATATTCGCCAACTCACCCTCCACCTCATCAAAGAAGTCTGATACCTTATACTTCCCTTTTAAGTGATTGGCAACATTATAATTTCAATTACTCTCTGATCCAAAATAGAAATTCTAGACTTACCCCAGATCCATCCTAGATGCACAACTGTCCTTTCCACTCATTGATTCTGCCTGTGGATTTTTTTTTTAGAAAATAAACTATATGAAGTTATATGTATAGCTAGATTAAAAATAACAGTTATTTGATTAATTTATTTCAATCTATCTCTAACTATTTGTACTTACATATGTCTGTCAAAAATATTTGGAGGGTATCTTCTTCTTGGGAGAATGAGGGATTGCTTAAATTTAGGGCTCACCTTATATTCAGGTATGTATAGTATTCGTGATGTTCATCTACCCTGTCTTAGGGGTTAGCTCCCTTTTTATTTTGTTGGACAACTTAAATAATATTCTACTTTAAAGCATTTCTGTTACCCATCTTCTACAACGTGATTTACCTACACATCTGCAATGATATCTCTAATGACAAAGTGCTGTGAATTTTTATCCCTAGAGACCTAGTAGTGTGGCCTGAAGTGGACATCTTGGAGGCATGAGATTTCTTTGCTATTTTGTGTTTTACTTTATTTTTATTTTTGACATATATGTATTTTATTGTACTTTAGGTTCTGGGGGACATGTGCAGATCATGCAGGATTGTTGCATGGATACATACATGGCAATGTCATTTGCTGCCTCCATCCCCCCATCACCTATATCTGGCATTTCTCCTCATGTTATCCCTCCCCAACCTCCCTACCCCCTGCTGTCCCTCCCTAGTCCCCCCCAGCAGACCCCAGTATGCCATGCTCTCCTCCCTGTGTCCATGTGTTATCATTGTTCAACACCCGCCTATCAGTGAGAACATAAGTGTTTGATTTTCTGTTCTTGTGTCAGTTTGCTGAGAATGATGGTTTCCAGATTCATCCATGTCCCTACAAAGGACATGAACTCATCGTTTTTTATGGCTGCATAGTATTCCATGATGTATACATGCCACATTTTCTTCATCCAGTCTATTATTGATAGGCATGTGAGTTGGTTCCAAGTCTTTACCCCTGTGAATAGTGCTGCAATAAACATATGTGTGCACGTGTCTTTATAGTAGAATGCTTTATAATCCTTTGGATACATAACGAGTAATGGGATTACTAGGTCAAATGTAACATATTTCTATGTCCTTGAGGAACCGCCACACTGTCTTCCACAATGGTCTAAATAATTTGAACTCCCACCAACAGTGTAAAAGTGTTCATATTTTTCCACATCCTCTCCAGCATCTGTTGTCTCCAGATTTTTTAATGATCGCCATTCTAACTGGTGTGAGATGGTATCTCAATGTGGTTTTGATTTGCATTTCTCTAATGACCAGTAATGTTAAGCACTTTTTCATGTTTGTTGGCCTCATATATGTCTTCTTTTGAAAAGTGTCTGTTCATGTCCTTTGCCCACTTTTGAATGGGTTGGTTTGTTTGTTTCTTGTAAATCTGTTTTAGTTCTTTGGAGATTCTGGATTTTAGCCCTTTATCAGATGGGTAGATTGCAAGATATTTTCCCACTCTGTTAGTTGCCAGTTCACTCTAATGATTGTTTCTTTTGCTGTACAGAAGCTCTGGAGTTTAATTAGATTCAATTTGTCTATTTTGGCTTTTGTTGCCAATGCTTTCAGTGTTTTAGTTATGAAGTTGTTGCCTATGCCTATGTCCTGAATGGCTTTGCCTAGGTTTTCTCCTAGGATTTTTATGGTGTTAGGTCTTATGTTTAAGTCTTTAATCCATCTGGAATTAATTTTAGTGTAAGGTGTCGGGAAGGGATCCAGTTTCTGTTTTCTGCACATGGCTAGCCAGTTATCCCAACACCATTTATTAAACAGGGAATCCTTTCCCCATTGCTTGTTTTTGTCAGTTTTACTTTAAATATTAAAGTTCATATTCTAATCTATAACATCTCCTTGTATGTCCTAAAATATTAGTTTGTTTTGTTATTGAATATTAGTGTAATTTCAACATAATATCGAAAGTAAATTAGAATACTCAATAACAGTTGCTATGCATCCTGGGTAAACCTATGCTCTAATTTGATAAAAATGACCTATAGTATAAAGTCAAAAATTTTTACTTTGATATACAGGGCCCTCAGTGATATGTAGCTCTGTCTTAGCTAATTTCTTGACACTCCATTCCCCTTTTTGCTTCCTGACCCCTATACTCGAAGCACAACAGTCAAGGTTAGATCTCTGATTTTTATTCCATGAAAAGGGCAAGGGCATTGGTGGACAAAGAGGGACAGATGAAACTATATCACCTTCATCCCATGAATAACTCTTATAGGGCCAATGACTTGGGTTCCAATATGAGTAGATAGTAGTCAGCTGCTGTGACTGACCCAGTAATATGTCCCAAGCAGCAGCAGAATGACCTGGTCCCATCATCAGCATAGAAGCACTTTCCCTGGCTTTTATTTATCACAGGGTTTGAAGGTAAGTCTGAGTTAACTTGGGATGGTGAATATCTAGTGACTGTTTAGGCAGTGCACATACTAGAGTGGAAGGCAGGTATACTTTGCTGCTTGTAGTAAGTGGGCTGGAAGATCATGGGCTCACATTTCACTAGCTCTGTATATTGGGTCCTCAGAGAGTAGAGAGCTGCATATGTAACTTTATTCAAGTATTTCTTTCAGTGGTAACAGTATCTTCATTTATTGAATGTGTACTATTTGTCAGGTACTTTAGTAGATATATTTTACATACACGATTTTATTTCTTGTTTTCTTTTCATAACATTTTCTGAAAAATACCAAACTTTCAGAAAAATTGAAAAAACAGTTCGATGAACACCATATATATTTTACCTAAATTCACTAATTGTTAGAATTTTTCCTCATGTATGCTCATAAGCTGTCTCCCACCTTCCTCCCACCTTAGTGTTTATGCATGCGTTCATGTTTGTGTTTTTTACAGTGGTTGTTATATTTTTCCTGAGACATTTGAGAGTTAATGTTAGACATCATAATGCTTAACCTGTATTCATGAAGTACTTCAGCATGTATATTCTGAGAATATGGGCACTCTCTTACACAGCCTTAATATGATCATCATAATTGGGAAATTTAACATTGATATAGTACTATTATCTATATTCAAATTTCCTCATTTGTCCCAATAGATTTTATTACATCTGGTTTTTTTTTTCCTTATCTAAAATCCAGTCAAAGGTCATGTGTTGCATTTGGTTTTCATGTCTCTTTAGTCTTCTTTAATCAAAGCAGTATCCCAGCCTGCTTTGTCTTCTGTTACACTGATATTTTATTTTATTAACTTTTTAATTATACTTTAAGTTCTGGGGTACATGTGCAGTATGTGCAGGTTTGTTACACAGGTATACGTGTGCCATGGTGGTTTGCTGCACCCATCAACCCATCATCTACATTAGATATTTCTCCTAATGCTGTCACTCCCTTAGTCCCCCACCCTCCAGCAGGACCAGGTATGTGATATTCCCCTCCCTGTGTTCATGAGTACTCATTGTTCAACTCCCATCTATAAAAGAGAGCATGTAGTGCTTGATTTTCTGTTCCTGTGTTAGTTTGCTGAGAATAATGGTTTCCAGCTTCATCCATGTCCCTACAAAGGACATGAACTCATACTTTTTCATGGCTGCATAGAATTTCATGGTTTTTTTATGCTACATTTTCTTTATCCAGTCTATCATTCATGGGCATTTGGGTTGGTTCTAATTCTTTACTATTGTGAACAGTTCCACAATACACATACATGTGCATGTGTCTTTCTAATAGAATGATTTATAGTCCTTTGGGTATATAACCAGTAATGGGATTGCTGGGTCAAATGGTATTTCTAGTTCTGGATCCTTGAGGAATCGCCACACTGCCTTCCACAATGGTTGAACTAATTTACACTCCCACTAACAGTGAAAAAGTGTTACTATTTCTCCACATTCTCTCCAGCATCTGTTGTTTCCTGACTTTTTAATGATCACCATTCAAACTGGTGGGAGATGGTATCTCATCTTGGTTTTGATTTACATTTCTCTAATGACCGGTGATGAGCATTTTTTCACTTGTCTGTTGGCTGCAAACATGTCTTCTTTTGAGAAGTGTCTGTTCATATCCTTCACCCACTTTTATGGGGTTGTTTGTTTTTTCTTGTAAATTTAAGTTCTTTGTAGATTTTGGATATTAGCCCTTTGTCAGATGTGTAGATTGAAAATTTTTCTCCCATTCTGTAGGTTGCCTGTTGACTCTAATGATATTTCCTTTTGCTGTTCAAAAGCTCTTTAGTTTACGTAGAATCCATTTTTAAATTTTGGCTTTGTTGCCATTGCTTTTGGTGTTTTAGTCATGAAGTCTTTTCTTATGCCTATATCCTGATTATTATAGTCTATGTTTTCTTCTAGGGATTTTATGATCGTAGGTCTTACATTTAAGTATTTAATCAATCTTGAGTTAATTTTTCTATAAGGTGTAAGGAAGGGATCCAGTTTCAGCTTCCTGCATATGGCTAGCCAGTTTTCCCATTATTTATTAAATAGGGAATCCTTTCCTCATTGCTTGTTTTTGACAAGTTTGTCAAAGATCAGATAGTTTTAGATGTGTGGCATTACTTCTGAGGCTTCTGTCCTGTTCCACTGGTCTACATATTTGTTTTGGTACCAGTACCACACTGTTTTGGTTACTGTAGCCTTGCAGTATAGTTTAAAGTCAGGTAGCATCATGCCTCCAGCTTTGTTCTTTTTGATTAGGATTGTCTTGGCTATGCAGGCTCTATTTTGTTTCCATATGAAATTTAAAGTATATTTTTCCAATTCTGTGAAGAAAGTCAATGGTAGTTTGATGAGGACAGCATTGAATCTATAAATTACTTTGGGCACTATGGCCATTTTCATGATCTTGAGTCTTCCTATCCATGAACATGGAATGTTTTTCCATTTGTTTGTGTCCTCTCTTATTTTCTTGAGCAGTGATTTGTAGTTCTCCTTGAAGAGTTCCTTCACATCCCTTGTAAATTGTATTGCTAAGGATATTTTATTCTCTTTGTAGCAATTGTGAATGGGAGCTCATTCATGATTTGGCTCTCTGTTTGTCTTTTGCTGATGTATAGGAATGCTTATGATTTTTGCACATTTATTTTGTATTCTGAGACTTTGCTGAATTTGCCTATCAGCTTAAGTAGATTTTTAGGCTGAGATAATGGAGTTTACAAAATATAGCATGTCATCTATAAACAGAGACAATTTGACTTTATCTTTTCCTATTTGAATATCCTTCTTTTTTTTTTCGCTTGCCTGATTGCCTTGGCCAGAGCTTCCAATACTATGTTAAATAGGAATGGTGAGATAGGGCATCCTTGTCTTGTGCCGGTTTTCAAAGGGAATGCTTCCAATTTTTGCTCAATCAGTATGACATTGGTTGTGGGTTTGTCATAAATAGCGCTTATTATTTTGAGATACATTCCATCAATACCTAGTTTATTGAGAAATTTTAGCATGAAGGGCTGTTGAATTTTTTTGGAGGCCTTTTCTACATGTGTTGAGATAACCATGTGGTTTGGTCATTGGTTCTGTTTTTGTGATGTATTACATTTATTGATTTGTGTATGTTAAACCAGCCTTGCATCCCAGGGATAAAGCCAACTTGATCATGGTGGACAAGCTTTTTAATGAGCTACTGGATTCGGTTTGTCAGTATTTTATTGAGGATTTTTGCATCGATGTTCATCAGGGATATTGGCTTAAAATTTTCTTGTTTGGTTGTGTCTCTGCCAGGTTTTGGTATCAGGATGATGCTGACTTCATAAAATGAGTTAGAGAGGATTCCCTCTTCCTTGGAATAGTCAGGCCCCTCTTCTGCAGGTCTGCTGGAGTTTTTTGGAGGTCCATCCCAGATGCTATTTGACTGGGTATCACCAGTGGAGGCTACAGAACAACAAAGAATGCTGCCTCTTCCTACCTCTGAAAGCTTCATCGCAGAGGGCCACCCACCAGATGCCAGCCAGAACTATCCTGTATGAGGTGTCTGTCGGCCCCTACTGGGAGGCGTCTCCCAGTCTGGATACATGGTGGATCAGGGACCCACTCGAGGATGCCGTCTGTCCCTTATCAGAGCTAAAATTCTGTGCTAGGAGAACCAATGCTCTCTTCAGAGCTGTTGGGGAGGGACATTGAAGTCTGCTGAAGCTGCACCCACAGCTGCTCCTTCCCCCAGGTGCTCTGAACCAGGGAGCTGCAGTGAGTTCCACCTAGTTCAAACTTCCTGACAGCTTTGTTTACCCTGTGAGGGTGGAATCATTTACTCAAAGCTAGTAACATGATTCTTTATTTTAATATCCACTTTAAATTTTGTTTTAAAATTGACAAATATAAATGTGTATATTTACAGGGTATAACATGATGTTTTGACATAGATACACACTGTGGAATGGCTAAGTCAAGCTAATTAACATGTGCATTACCTCATATACTTTTTAGTTACTCATGGTGAGAGCACTTAAAATCTACTCTTTTAAATTATTTTCAAATATACAATATATTATTAACTATAGTCATCATGTTTTACAGTAAATCTCTTGAATTTATCACTTCTGTCTAATAGAAATTTCTTATCCTTTGACTAACATATCCCAGTCTTCCCAACTCCTTCAGCCCCTGGTAACAATCATTCTACTCTCTGTTTCTAAGAAAACTGCACAAAATAAAGAAGAAAATACAAATCACTTATAATCTTCTTAAACAATGATAATTATTGTTAATGTTTAGGTATGTTTCCTTCTAATGTATTTTCCATACATATATACCTACATTAATACACAATACATAATGTGTTTACATAATTAAATTTATACTAGATATATAATTGCATAATTTTTTATAACTTTACATTAGAAACATAGTCTAATTTAATTTTTTAAAACACCATGTAAACATCATTTTACTGGCTACATAATATTGCATCACAACACGATTCATTTAGTCATTTCCTGTTATTGAACATTGAGATTGTTTGAAATGTGTTACTATGAAAAGCCTCACCACTGTAATAATCTTATGCATAAAGGTATATGTATGTAATTTTTGAACAACTTTACTCGGGTATGACTGACATACAAAAAGTTATGCATTTTTAATGTATACATCTATGATTTTGAAGATAAGTATATACCCATGAAATCATCACCACAATCAATGCCATAAACACTTCCATCCCCTTCTAATGTTTCCTCCCACTCTCTTTATATTTTTTATGTTTCCTTAGGCTGGAGTCTTAGAATGAGGATTGCTAGATCAAAACCCATGAATATTTCTAAGATTTTTTATTTTCTTCTAGAACATGAATTTCAGAAAATGGATGTCAATAGGATTGCGTTGTAACAAAATGAGATAGATACGTAAAACATAGTCTCTTCTTGAACCCTGGCAAGTGACTATTATCAAAGGGCAACCCTAGATCTTTTCTGGCAGGAATAGCACAAGGGCAAGGTGACAGCATTTTATATCATCTCAAGTGTCAGCTAGTAGGGTTACACCAGAAATAGCTGCTTTTTGAAATTGCCAGACAGCTTAGGTTAAATGTAACTCCCCAAATCTCTTAGCTAATTTCCAATGTACCCTGAGCTTCAGCCAGTTCTCACTATTTACTGGAATTTAAAATAGATTATTTATACTCCTATCTTCCCTCTCTTCTAAAGACTTAACTAATTCCATCATTTCCTGAATTTCCAATCTTGTATCTCTTTGCAAGATAACATATAGCAGACCCTTTGCCATCATATTGATATGAGTTCCATATCAAAGTGAACATTGCTTATAAACACTTTCAACTATCTTAGCAAGCCACAGCTACACACATCAACCCCTTAAATAAAGAAATAGCCTAAGTGGAGTAAAGGAAAACAAAACAAATACTTTTACAGAAAATCTTTTCCTTATTCAGACTCAGAATGCTGTACAGTTTCCTCAGTGTTGTATTATGGACTGAGATGGAATTTGTTTGCCAGAGCCCAAAGTTTAATGGTTTCTGTTTTTACAGAGTTGTCAAGCCTCAAACAGCAAGTCTTCCAGAATGATGAGGCTGATGCATTCTGGATTATTCTGGTCCCTGGCACAATATATTCCCAACCACCAATGACCTAGCTGGTTAATTCTTTTTCTCCAGGGGTTTTAAGCCAAGGTCAGATTAACACTGACTTGGAGGACAAAAAAAGAGGTTTGGACAGACATTAGGCACAAACCGAATCCCCTAATTCAAAACACTTTCCAACTAATTCTTTTGCCCCACTTAGCTCCAGAAAGTGTTAAAACGACTTGTCTCTTGCCTCATTCATCCTGGCACTGCTCTATTGACTTTGGTGATAGCTGACTCTACTAACATTTTTACACTAATTTCTCTGCCCTATAGTGCAGATTAATTCTTGCCTGAAATTAGAAGTGCCAAATAAGTATCTTCCTTTTCCTCTTTCTACCCTAAGTACAAAACAATTAAAAATCTATGTGTAGGGGTAAGGCTGGAGTGGAGAGGCTTATTATTGAGTCACTCTCATTATTAAATGGGTCTAGGAATAGTGAACATCTGTAGATAATGAGGTATTCCTGTGATGATGGTGAGGACCTTGCATGGACAGTTGCCCACATTTTACTCTCTTTCTTCATTGTCTTATTAAGAGACTATAATTGAGCACAGATTCTTCAAAGCCAAGAAATCCTCATTTTCACCTTAAACAACAAAGTTGGACAGGAGACCAGAGGTGCATACCAAACCAAACTGGCATGCCAGGGGTCCAAATGCAGGAAGAGAAAGTATGGAATAATTCTTAATTCTGGTGGAGTCAGAGCTAGTGGGCTATAGTCAGAATATAAAGCCATGAATTTAAGGGAAAAAATGAGGATAAAAACAGAGAGAGTGTGAAGCAATCATCATGAATGCCATCTAGCAATTGAGACTTGCACCTATGGAACAAATATGGCATGGACAACAGAATTCTCTAGCCCAAGAAGCGTCTTCATGCACCCTAGTTCTTAACAATTGTCAACTGGCCATATTTTCTACCCTTCTTACATGCCCAACTCTGTGCTAGGTGCTTTCATTAATCCTATCAACTTTATGAAGTTGTTACTTTTTCTATTTTGTTGATGAGAAGACAAAGCCTCTTGACTTTCAGACCAGAGACCTTCCTCTTGTGGGCCATCTTGATTTAATGGTTTTCAGCCCTGTTGTCAATGTTCCAGTCTTTCTCCCCCATATTAAATATCAGTCATTCTGTGTGACACCACTCTAGTCTATTTGTGCCAGTGAAGGATGTAGATCTTGCTTCCTATTTATGGCTACTTCATTTCTGCTCATGCTCTTTTCTCTGCCTGCTCCACCAAGAAATTTCTGCTCTGACTCATACTTCTAATTAAGACTCTGCCACTTGTATGACAAAACTAGGCATGATCAGCCTGATAATAATAACAATGATGGCACACAGTAGTTTTTGAGCACTTGCCATGTGCCAGACTTGTATCATAATTTTAACATGCATTATCTCATTCATTCCTTACTCCAGCTCTATAAGTACTATTATTATCCACAGTTTACAGAATAGGAAAAATTAGCTTTTGTTCACATCACAAGTCTCATCTAACATGACTCTTCCCTTCCTTCACCCTGCCCTAGCCAAAGTGGCTTTCTTGCTATTTCTCAGACAAGTCAAATGTGTTCCCACTTCATAGTCTTTACACTTGCTATTTACTCTGAAAAACACTATTCTGCTAGATTTATCCTCATGGCTGATTCCTTCACATCATTCAACTCGCTGTGCAAATGTCACTTTGAGGCTTTCTCTGAACACCTCATCAAAAACAGCATTTACATTTTAATAAAATCCACCATCCCTATGTGTTAAAAACTGTCAATCAACTAGGCATTGAAGGAACATACTTCAAAATAATAAGAGCCATCTATGATAAACACACAGCCAACATCATACTGAATGAGCAAAAGCTGGAAGCATTCCCCTTGAAAACTGGTACAAGACAATGATGTCCTCTCCCACCACTCCTATTCAACGTGGTATGGGAAGTTCTGGTCAGAGAAATCAGGCAAAAGAAAGAAATAAAAGGCATCTAAATATGGAGAGAGGAAATCAAACTATCCCTGTTTGCAGATGACATGATTCTGTATACAGAAAACCCCATTGTCTCTGTCCCAAAGCTCCTGGATCTGAAAAACAACTTCAACAAAGTTTCAGGATACAAAACCAGCATACAAAAACCAGTAGCATTTTTGTACACCAAAAATATCCAAGCTAAGAATGAAATTATAAATACACTCCATTTCACAGTTCCCACAACAGAATAAAATACCTAGGAATAAAACTATCTGGGGAGGTGAAATGTCTCAACAAGGAGAATTACAAAACACTGCTCAAAGAAATCAGAGATGACACAAATAGAAAAATCATTCCATACTTATGCATAGGAATAATCAATCATTCATTCATCCTGGCTCATATCATTAAAATGACTATACTGCCCAAAGCAATTTACATATTTGATGCTACTTCAATCAAGCTACAAATAACACTCCTCTCAGAAATAGAAAAAAACTATTTTAAAAATCATATGGAACCAACAAAGAGCACAAATAGCCAAGGTAGTCCTAAGCAAAAAGGACAAAGCAGGAGGCATCACATTACTCAACTTCAAACTATACTATGGGGCTACAGTAACCAAACAGTATGGTACTGATACACAAACAAACATATAGACAAACAGAACACAATAGACAGCCCAGATATAATGCTGCACACTTAAACGGCCATCTGACCTTTAACAAAGCTGACAAAAACAAGCAATAGGAAAAGAATTCCCTCATAAATCGTGCAGGGATAACATCTAGCCATTGGCAGAAGATTGAAAGTGGACCCCTTCTTTATACCATATGCAAAAATCAACTCAAGATGGATTAAAGGACTTAAATGTAAAACCTAAATCTATACAAACCCTGGAAGAAGACCTAGGACATACCATTTTGGACATTGGAACTGGCAAAGCTTTTATGCAAAGATACCAAAAGCAATTGCAACAAAAGAAAAAATTGATAAATGGGATACAATTAAAATAAAGAGCTTCTGCACAGCAAAATAAACTATCAAACAGAGTAAATAGACAACTCACAAAACGGAAGAAAATTTTTGCAAAGTGTACTTCTGAAAAGAATATAAAAGGACTTAAATTTACGAGTAAAAAGCAAACAATGCCATTAAAAAGTGAGCAAAGGATGTGAACAGACATTTTTTCAAAAGAAGATACGCATGTAGGCAACAAGCATATGAAAAAGTAGTCGACATCACTAATCATTAGGAAAATACAGATCAACACCACAATGAGATACCATCTCACACCAGTTAGAATGGCTGTTATTGAAAGTCAAAAAATTACAGATGCCGACGAGGTTGCAGAGGAAATGACACGCTTATACTCTGCTGGTGGGAGTGTAAATTCGTTCAGTTATAATGGAAACCAGTGTGGCCATTCCTCAAATAACTAAAAACTGAATTACCACTAAACTCAGCAATTCCGTTGTTGGGTATATATCCAAAAGAATGTAAATTATTTTACCATAAAGACACAAGCACCCATATGCTCAAGTCAGCACCATTCAGAATAGCAAAAGCATAGAATCAACCTAAATGTCCATCAACTGTAGACTAGATATAGCAAATATGGTACATATATGCCATGGAACACTATGCAGCCATAAAGAGGAATGAGATCATATCTTTTGCAGGGGCATGGGTGAAGCTGGAAGCCATCGTACTTAGCAAACTAACACAGGAACAGAAAGCCAAATACTGCATGTTCTCCCTTATAAGTGAGAGCTAAACTCCACACCCACTCCAGCCTGAGTGGATAGACACTGCGTTATAGTAAGTCATAGTTACGACATTGTGGTTATAAGCATGGAATCATGCTTAGACCACCTCTGTATGAATCCTGGCTCCTCAGTTTTCTAGCAGTATACATATCCTCTGCATTTTAGTTTATTTACTTGTAAAATGGGAATAAAAATAGACTCTTAAACTCTATGATTGTTGCAAGGATTAAATGAGTTAACACACGTAAAACATTTAAAAGAAGCCTTGAAGATGGAAAGTGCACAGAAATTGTTAGTTATTCATGTCATACCCTTCAGGAGCATTGGGTTGGAAAAAGTTTGAGAAGAATTTTGGTGTGCTTCCTTCCCACAGTAAAGCTGTTAAGTGAGGCTACAGCTACCATGCAACAAGGCACATTAGGGCACCTGCAAATCTATGTGTTCCATCCTCAGCGGGGCCTTTAGTGCCACACTTGACAGTGTTTTTAATGTGTTCTTGGTCAGCCCCCTGTTTTATTCCCCATATTCGATATTCCACACTGTGTCCACTCCTCAAACCATGTATCTCACTCCACTCAACCACCTCCCTCTTGGGAAAAAAAATCCCTCTACTCTGCATCTTTCTCAGACTGCCACCCTGTCTTTGCCTTTCTCTTTAGTGACAAGTACCTCCAAAGAGTATCACCTCAGTCTCTCCACTTCCTCACTTTACAATCTGCTGCACTCCAGATAATACTCTCACCACTCCTCTGAGAGTACTCTAGTATGAATCAACAACATCCTACTAACTGGATCCTGAGGTCTCTTTGTAGCAACCGTGCTTATTTGATCCCTGCTCCATGGCCGTTGACTGTTGTCTACTTTCGGCTTCAGCCATACCTCTCATGCCTGCTTCTCCTCTTATCTCTTCGATAGTTCCTTCTCAATCCCTCCTGTAGTCTTTTCTTCTTCACACACCTAAAAGTTTGTTGTGCCTAGAGGTTTCACCTGTTGACCCTCTTATTTTTGCAGTCTATGAGTGTACCTTAAACAATCACATCCACTGACAGTATTTTATTTACAGCAGTGATTAAGCATGCAGGCATTTAGGCAGGAGTGACAGGGGTTTAAATCTGGCTCTGCCACTTACTAACTGTGCGAATTACTTAACCTCTTCTAAGCCTTGGCTTTCTCATTAGTAAAAAGGGGGCAAATATGCTTCCTAAATTATAAAGCCTTTGTGAGGGTTAAATGAAATAGTACCTGTGAAGTGATAGACACATAATAAATAATAAATGTTAAAGATATTAGTTCTAAATTCAAAGCCCAGCCTTTTATCCTGACTTCAGGTTCATGTAACGGACAACCTACTTAAAGTATCTACTTGCATACCCTCAGAAACCTAAAACTCACTATGTCCAAAACTACCCTCATAATGATTTCCTCCAATTTTGTTTTTCGTCTTGTGTTCTCAATCTCGGTGAATGACACCACCATTTATCCAGTCACCTAAGCTGTAATAAACCTGCACATGCACACTCTTAACTCCCTTTTGCTCACCCTCCACATGTTCAACTAGCAACTAAACCCCATTTTTCCTCTCTTGTTAAAATATATCCTGTCTGGGTTTTCCTCCCCATCTTCCATGCTGCTGCCTTAGTTAAGGCCTTCATCTACATAGTATTCTAATTAGTTCTCCGTTCATATATCTGGTCTTTTAATTAGTCTCCCTGTCTCCTGCAGCTTTGTTCCCTTTTAGTCCATTCTCTAACTGCTGCTAGAATAATCCTCTAGTGTCTTCCTAAGGATTAGAAAATAAAATCCAAATCCTTTAGTGTGATATATAAGGCCCTCAATGATTTCACACTTCTACGTCAAATAGCTTATGCTGCTTTCTCTACTGGAAATGCTCCCTCACCTTGGCCTTATAATAAGCATGTAGTCAATGGCTAACATTTAGCTCCAGATTCACCTCCTTCAGGAAAATTTCCATGGCTGGTTTACCTTTTGCCCCAATTTTGTTTTTTCCCATTCTTCCTACAAATATTTACTTCCTACAAATACTTAAATATTTTCTTAAATACGTTGTCCCATGTATTAATATGCATATCCACCTTCCCTTACTAAGTTGTAAGCTCCCTGAGGGCAAGGACTTTGTTATGATCTTTTCTGTTTTTACTCCGTTTTGTTTCACCGCTTATCGTAACATATAATACCACAATGTTGTTGGTCAAATAAATGCATGAATGAACCAACCACTCATGAGCTGTGCTAATAAAAATGTACACCATTAGGATCAAGGAAGATGATCAGCCTGTTCCTATTACTTTTTTATTTTGCCATAGTCAGACCATCTTTTAAAGAGGAGCCTTGGTTAAAAAAAATTTTCAGATCCCTTCTGTTTCTGAGAGTTGTTGATTCTACCTTATCCTCAATACTATAGGGGATACCAAAGTATGAGATACAATATGCATTCACAGTAAGCTTACAATATATCTGACCAAATGAGCATAACATCTATGAAAAACTTAAGTAGAAATATGTTGAGAATGATAAGGCAATAGGGCTAGGCATCATATTAGTAATACGGCATCAATAAAAACTCAGGAGGGGGTATTTAGCTAATGGCTGCAGTGGTTAGACAAGGCTTTCTGAAGGGATGGGACTTGAGTTGGACTTTAGAAGATCAGAAGGCATGAGTAATGTAGTAATAACAGCAAAGAGACAGAATCGTAAACTGGTTAAGGGCATGGACTCTACATTACAACTTTCTGGCTTTAAATTCAGTTCTCCTACTTACTTGCCCATATGAGTTTGGGCAAGTGACTTCACCTCTCTCAGACTCACCTAATTCTTCCATACATTTAAGATGGCAATCATATTTGCCTCATGCTGTGAAGATTAAGTAAGATATTGTGTATAAAGAGTTTAGAAGAGTACCAAGTTTATAGAAAGTATTTAATGAGTCAGTAAGTATTGATTGTTTTTCTTATGCCCTCAGGCTTTCACTTTGCACAATTTGTTTTGCAAATTTCCTGAGCGATCCTATGAGAACTGGGAAGTGTAGTATTCCCATTTGACAGATGGTAAAACTGAGGTCCAGAAAAAGAAAGTGACTTATCAAAAGTGAGCTAATGCAAGAGTCAACCCTTCCTTTCACCATTGGTTAGCCTTTCATACTCAGTGATATCATGGCTTCTCAGTAGTTGTTTTATTCATGTCTGGGAGATAAAGGGGAGTTGGGTACAGTAAGGAGTTGGGGGGAATAATGGGAGAGGAAAAGTGTTGAGAAAAACCCAGAATTATCTTCAGAATTTGATGTTTGATAAGGATCGCCCAGCTCAGTGGATAAGGTTCTGGTCCTGGTCCTGCCTTTTAGGATACGAAAGAAGCATAACAACAACCCACCCTACTAGGTTAGAAATTAGTTGGGAGGATATAAAATAGTTTCATGCCTCACTCTCCTTGTCAGTCATCAAAACAAACAGAAAGTTCTGAAAGGTTTGAGTCAACCTCCTGAGGAAGAAAGGGGAATTTTTCTGCAATTAATAACATCTGGCAAAATTGTTTCTGATTACGACTAATGGGTTCCAAGGGTAATTCTTCACATTCAGTGGTGTGCAGTTCAGGTCCGGTTGTCACATTGAGATGAATATAGTGATAACTACAATTTTTTCACTCAAATCACTAATCAATCAGAACTCCCCCCACCCAGGGAAAAACTACATCCTGGATTAGCATTTTTAAAAATTACTTTTATAGGCTCTATTTCAAAAGGGTTCTTCTTCCCTGTTCCTAGTCAAGGTCTCTGACTATAAAGCCACACACAGAAAAACAGCCTCACTATTTCTCCTTAAATCACTTCTTTCACTCCCCTTCCTTCTCTCTCTCTCTTTGTCTCTCTCTTTCTCTCTCTATTTATATCTCTCTTTTATCTCTGTCTCTCACACACACATACACATACACAAACAAACACTCACATACACACAGAGTTCCAGTTCTACTTCTCGACATTAAACTGGTAAATCGATTCTCTCTGATCATCAGTGTGATTTCTAAACACTACAGCCTAGAATGCCTTTTAAAATTGAAGTATAGTTCAAATACCTATGCCAGATCAACTAACAAGTGCTTACCATGTGCCAGATAGTCTGTATTTTTAACAGGACTCCTATGACAAAACTTGTTTGGGGAATATTCATCTCTGTCTTGCAGACAAGCAAACTGAGACTTGAGAAAGGCAAGAAACAATGGAACTAGAAACCAATCACAAGTATCTCTGGCTCCAAAACCACATGCTCTGTACATTAAAGCCTCTCATTGTGGAAAAGAATAGAAAGCCAACCAGGCACTATGAATGCTAAACCTATATCCATCTTATTTAATTCTCACAACAAACTGATGAGTTAGCTAGCTCTGTTATCTCCACTTTACAGAAGAAGAAACCAAGGCTCATGCTCACTTCCACAGCACATAAACTAAAACTGGAAAACTGAACAGATGATTAGCATGGTCCTTATGTAAGGAGAACACATAAATTCATAAAATACACTGTATATTTGTATATTTGTACAATAAAAGGACTAGCAACATGAATGAATGAATGAATAACTTCTATACCCAACATATTCAATGAATCTCATACACATAATACTGAGTGGAAAAATGAGACAAAAAAAAGAAAACATAGCATATTATTTCATTCATATAAACTTTAAAAAAAAGGCAAAAGTAAACTAAAGTGTTTATATAGAGAGAAAAACAAGCAAGCTATTATCTATTATTTCATATGCTCATTCATATTCCTTTCCTCCATTTCTGTTTCTTTTATTTATGTATAATACATCTCAAAATAAAATTTCATTTTTCTAGGCCCTAAGGAAAGGTCTGGGACCTTTCGCAAGAGAAATTTTACAGGCTCCACCTTGTGATGCATCCTAAGTACAGACATGAGAATTGTGAGAGGAGCAAGCCAGGGTAAAGAGGTGGGCTAGGGACAGTTACTTTGCATGGCATGCTATGAGGAAAAGCATTAGCTCACAGGGGATAAATAGGTCTTCATAAAAGTATGTTACATGCCAATAAATGCCCCATGACTCATTGTACTCCAAATCCCTATAATGAAGAACTCCAGAAAACCCAATAGGCCAAAATGCTAATGTTGAAATTTCATAAATATAAACCCCTATTTCTTGCTCTAGTTCAGGAGTTGTGGGAACCAGAGAGCATTTGCTGGTAGCATGGTGTATTGGGAAAAGAGCAGAGTTCGTGTGTCTAACTGACTTGAGATCATTATCTTGGATTTCCTAAACTGTGTAACCTTAGGAAAGTAACTTCCTTTCTCTTGAGTCTCAGCATCTTCATAAATGGGGATATGAAAGGCTGGGAGCACACTGAGAATCAATAAAATTAAAATGGGATAATTGTACTACCTAACTTACAAAGTTATTTTAGGAAAGCACCTGACACATAGTAGATACATAGTAAATAAATTTCTTCTTTTCTTCACTTAGTGGCCCCTGCAAGACCTCAAAAGACAAAGCAGAAAACTCAGTGTCAGATGACTGAAGAAGATATGTGCTAGTTTACTTTTGGAAGGGCGCATTTCAAAGCCTACAAATGTATCATTGTCAAAAGAAGACATTCCTGAAAGCATGAAGTAAATCTACTATCTATTTCAAGTTCTGTCTTATATGGGGGAACAGAAAAACAGAAAGAAGGAGTCTACCTGGCTTTGTTTCTTCATCAAAATAATATTCTGCTGCTTCAAAATCTACTTTGTGTTAAACCTGCCTACCCACAAATCAATGTCGCACACCACCATAGGATCTCAAAGGAATAAAATTCTAATAACATTGAAGCAACTATCTTTTGGTATATATTAAAACATCTTGCCTGTCTCCTTTGGTTAACATTACTTGGTGAAAAGGTATTCCATCCTGGTTATTGAAAGTCAGTGTAATATAAGAAACTGTAAAAATACCAAAATGACTCCATTGAAACAGACGTGATGCCCAAAGATAATTATGAGTATCATCTTTTTGCGACCCTAGGAAGGTATCAACTATTACTGTTGATGCGCCTTCTAGACTGAACTACCTCCCTAACCCGACAACCACAGAACATGCAGCTGACATGCTAAAATTACTGTAAAGGATTTTGGTTTGGTAACCAGAGAGACTTGTGTCTGAACCCTGTCTGCGACACTGGCTAGGTGGACTTTAACAAGTCACTTTTCTCTCAGTCTCAGTTTCCTCATCTCTCAGACAGGAGTAATAACAGTACTTGATTCACAAAATTATTGTGAAGACTCAATTAGATTATTTTATAAAAAACTCTGGGCAGGCACAGTTGCTCACACCTGTAATCCCAGCACTTTGGGAGGCTGAGACGGGTGGATCAGGAGTTCGAGGCCAGGTTTACCAATATGGTGAAACCCTGTCTCTACTAAAAATACAAAAATTTGCTGGGTGTGGTTGTGGGCGCCTGTAGTCCCAGCAACTTGGGAGGCGGAGGCAGGAGAATTGCTTGAACCCGAGAGGCGGAGGTTGCAGTTAGCTGAGATTGCACCATTGCACTCCAGCCTGGGCGACAGAGCGAGACTCCATCTCAAAAAATTACAATAAAAATAAAAAATAAAAGTCCTAGCATGATACTTCACATCAGTTAGGCACTCCAGTGTTAGTTTCCTCTAGCCATGCTCATTAAAGCATCTACCTTATTTCAGTTAATAAATTTAGCTGCAGGTTTGAGCATTCCCAGTTTGTAGTTGACTAGATCCTAAGATACTGTATACAGCATGCTCTGTTTCAAAATGGCTCAGGCTTGGATCTTTATTTAACTTCACTAAACCAGAGCTGAGAAAAACTGTCCAGTCAAATGATATTCAGCCTGAAGACTCTTTTGGTATGGCCTTTGAGCTAAAAATGGTGTTCACCTATGTAAAGGATTGCAAGAAGAAAAAGAAGATGAGGAAGAAGTAAAAGAGAGTATGTGGCCCACAAGCCTAAAAACAGTTACTATCTGACCCTTGAAAAAAAAAGCTTGTCAAACTCTGCACTAGTCCCTAGTGAGTAGGAAAAGCACATGTAATTATTTGTCTGTGGGAATTACTTTTTTTAAATCTGTCCTTTCTTTATTCTTCTTTTTCTTGTAACAAATTCTCGCAAATCTGGGTTGACCTGTTATCTAGGCTTTGCTAAGAAATATATCCCACTTTCTCCGGCGACAGTGATTGATCAATCCCAATTCGTGTCAATCTCGGTCTTTCACTGAGATGTAGATTCTAGGAAAAAAGGAAGTTTTTTATCCACTGAAGTTTCATAAATGAAGCTCTTGTCAGCCATGTTTCCTGGCAAGTGGACAAAACCTGTCTGAAGTAGGAGAGCATGAAAGAAATTTGAATAGAGAAGCACAGATAAGAGATATGCAGAGAAAAGGAGAGTACTAGCAGATTTGAGTCTCTAGTTCCACTCACCAAAATGTTGGTTCCTATCGCTCTTCAGTTCCATGAGTTACCCTAGTACTTCTTCCTAGATTGTCACAGTAATTCTTCCTAAAATAAAGCCAATAAATGCCTTTTTGTTTAGGTAGGTTTTGTATAAGTTAAACTGAGTTGATTTACTGTTCCCTATAACCAAACACAGCCTGTTCCAATAGAGCACAGTTGTGAAATCCAGTACAATTGGAATCAAGTTAATATCCCATTTCTTAACTGTATGATCGTGGGCAATTTACATGCTTCTGTTTTATCTTTTGTAAAACTAAGACAATAATACTTACATAGAAGAGTTGTTTTCAGATGTAGATAAGATAGACACAAAATAAGAGTCACAGTGCAGGGTGGGATAGGTGTTTAGATGATGTGACTTTCCTTCCCCAATCTAACAGATCCAACAGATCAGCTGACCTACTGACAGGTAAACCTTCTGTAATTCCTATCTCTTTAAACATTTGGGGGTTACTCATGAGCATAAGAAACTCTACAGCCCTCCACCATATAAATCGGACCCTGAACTCACCAGCCAAAATGGCAAGCCACTGAAACTTCCTCAACTCTTCCTGAACCAAGTCAATTTCCTCTTGCCATACCTATGCAGCCTCTTAAACTAACTCTAACCTTCCCAGATTTTCCAGTCAATTAAATAAGCTTTGTTCAGAACTGATCCTCGACTTTTAAGTGAAAAGGTGTTCTGACATCACTATATGGGAAAAAAATCAAGATCATCAAACCTCTTCAAGTGAGGAGCTTTATTAATCTTGAGAGAGAACTCCATTAGCTTTAAGAGAAAGCTAGGTGGAGAAAGAGTAAGAAGGAAACCTCAGATTTTTCACTTAGACAAAGACAGGTCATATACATCAGAAAGCAACTAAGCCTGTCTACTCTGCCCTTAGGCCAGGCTCTCCTGTGGTGAAATAGTATCAGAAAAACTCTTTACCTTGGACTACCTGATTGAAACCTGAGGGGAGGACTCAGGTGCAATCCGTCAGGGGAGGATGTGTCGGAGATTTCCAAGGGATAAGTTAACCCAACCTCAATCTTACCCCAAAAAAAGATGGCCTCCCCTACACTGAAGACAAGACTAAGAACAGTAGTCCTTTCACCCTCTCCCTACCTACACAAGAGAGAAAATTGACCCAAGAGATTTCAACAGAGCCTAGCATTCCCACTAGCCATATAAAAGGTAGGGAGAGGGAGTTGCTGAGCCTGAGGCAGAAAATGTGGGAGTCCAGAAATGCTTATCAAGTAGGCCTAACATTCCAAGGATGATCCAGGCTTTCTTAGGATATGCTTCATTGACTTAGTTATTGTGCCATTGGACCAGCATAGGAAATGAAGCAGTAAGGACATTACAAGAAAACAAAGCTACAAAGTGCTCTCTCATGAACATAGATGCTGAGATATTAAAATTATTATCAAATCAAATCTAGCTTTATATAAAAGAAAATGCATCACAAGCAAGTGGGGTTTGTTCTAGGAATCTGAGTGTGATTTAGCATTCAAAATCATTAACATAAAAAGGTGGAAATTATGTGATCATTTTAGGAGATGCAGAAAAACATTTGAAAAAAATAAACACCCATACAAAGTAAAAACTACTAGCAGAATAGGTATAAAAGTGAACTTTCTTAATCTGATAAAGACTATCTACAGAAACCTACAGCAAACATCACAATTAGTAGTGAAGTATCAAAAGTTTTCCTCCTGAGATCGTAAGTAAATAATGAATGCCTACTATCAGCATTTCTACTCAACATTATACTGTAGTTATAGCCAGTGCAATATGATAAGAAAAATAACAAGCATAAGGATCAGAAAGGAAAATATAAAACTGTTATTATTGTCAGGTGATATATTTGTATAGGTATAACATTTAAAATAATCTGCAAATTATTATAATTGATAAGTAAAATTTGCAAGGTCATTGGATGCAAGGTCAGTATACATAGGTTACTTTTATTTCCACATAGCAGCAACATATAGCAATTTAAATTTATATAAAAGATGACATTTACATTAGCTATCAAATACCTAGGAGCAAATTTAATGAAAGAATTGAAAGACTAACAAAACATAATTGAGAGAAATTAAAGAAGGCCTAAATAAATGAAGGGATTCATGTGTGATGCGGCAAGGAAAATGGCTTCAGCCAGGCTAAAATGTAATGGCTTCTCAGGCTCACAGGCTACGTGCAGGCTCACAGGCAACATGATAAGGCAATACAATTAATCAGGCCAACGCCAGGTGCAGACACCAGCCTCATTTCAATGGAATTCAAGAACTCGCCGCTCAGGGTCACACGGACCCTGAGAAGAAACCCTCATTGTC
>PVKP010033225.1:0-25207 GCA_004027715.1 Plecturocebus donacophilus | reverse complement strand
ATTGGAAGCGCTGAGGACTGAGAGTTTCACAGCAAGCACAGCCGAACCTGGGAAGGTCTAGCCCTGTGGGGAATGGGTGTCCGCCAGAGGGAAACTAAGAAACAGAAAAACTTCATCACCAGGTGGAGAGAGATCCAAGATGGCCACTTAGCAGCAGCTCAGGATTGTAGCTCCCAGCGAAAGCGCAGAGAGCAAGTGGATGCCGCAATTTCAGATGAATTTTTGTTGCCCACAAACTGGGAGATTCCCGGCAGAGGAGCCACACGGGTTGCCAGCGCGACTCTTTGGGCCAGTGTGGCTGTTTTGCCAGCACCCCAGCATGGTGCTTCTCAGTGCCGAGTATACGGGACTGGGTGCCCTCTTAGTCGGGCTCGGCTGGTCCCATTCCCACAAGGAGAACAGCAATTGAAAGCACTGAGGACTGAGAGTTTCACAGCAAGCACAGCGGAACCCAGGAAGACCTAGCTCTGTGGGGAAGGGGCATCCACTGAAGGAGAACTAAGAAACAGAAAAAATTTCATCACCAACAAGCCAGATGTCCACTCAGAGACACAATCTGAAAGTCAGCAATTACAAAGACGACAGGTGGATAAATCCACAAAAATGGAAAGAAACCAGTGCAAAAAGGCTGAGAACACTTGAAATCAGAATGCCTCTCCTCCTACAGGGGATTGCACCTCCTCATTAGCAAGAGAACAAGACCTGACGGATAATGAGTGTGATGATCTGTCAGAATCAGGCTTCAGAAGGTGGATAATAAGAAACTTCTGTGAGCTAAAAGTACATGTTCTAACCCAATGCAAAGAAACTAAGAACCTTGAAAGAAGATTTAATGAAATGCTAACGAGAATGGACAACTTAGAGAGGAATATAAGTGAATTGATGGAGCTGAAAAACACAACACAAGAACTTCGTGAAGCATGCACAAATTTCAGGAGCCAAATTGATCAAGCAGAAGAAACTATATCAGAGGTCGAAGATCAACTCAATGAAATAAAATGAGAAGGCAAGATGACAGAAAAAAGGGTAACAAGGAACAAACAAAGTCTCCAAAAATTATGGGACTATGTGAAAAGACCTAATCTACGTTTGATAGGTGTACCTGAATGTGAACAAGAGAATGAATCCAAGCTGGAAAACGCTCTTCAGGGTATTATCCAGGAAAACTTCCCCAACCTAGCAAGGCAGGCCAATATTCAAGTCCAGGAAATACAAAGAACACCACAAAGATATTCCTCAAGAAGAGCAATCCCAAGGCACATAATCGTCAGATTCACCAAGGTTGAAATGAAGGAGAAAATGCTAAGGGCAGCCAGAGAGAACGGTCAGGTTATCCACAAAGGGAAGCCCATCAGACTCACAGCAGATCTCTCAGCGGAGACCCTGCAGGCCAGAAGAGAGTGGGGGCCAATATTCAACATCCTTAAGGAAAAGAACTTTCAGCCTAGAATTTCATATCCAGGCAAACTAAGCTTCATAAGTGAAGGAAAAATAAAATTTTTTGCAAATAAGCAAGTACTAAGCGATTTCATCACCACCAGGCCTGCTTTACAAGAGCTTCTGAGAGAAGCACTACACATAGACGGGAACAACCAGTATCAGCCATTCCAAAAACATACCAAAAGGTAAAGAGCATCACCATAATGAAGAATCTACATCAACTAATGGGCAAAACAGCCAGTTAGCATTACCAGAAGCTGTGATTTTCGTCTCTGATAAAACAGACTTTAAACCAACAAAGACCATAAGAAATAAAGAGGGACATTATATGGTGGTGAAAGAATCAATGCAACAAGAAGAGCTAACGATCCTAAATATATATGCACCCATTACAGGAGCACCCAGATACATAGGGCAAATTCTTAATGACTTACAAAGAGACTTAGACTCCCACACAATAATAGTGGGAGACTTTAACATTACACTATCAATATTAGACGGATCAATGAGATAGAAAATTAGCAAGCATATCCAGGACTTGAACTCAGACCTGGAACAAGTAAACTTAACAAATATTTACAGAACTCTCCTCCCAAAATCCACAAAACACATATTTTTCTCAGTATCACATTACACCTATTTTAAAAGTGACCACATAATTGGAAGTAAATCACTCCTCAGCAATTGCATAGCATTTCACAGATTTAAATATAATATTGGTTGGCTGTTTGTTATTTTCATCCCTAATTCCTTCCTGTCTCCATTGTTAAGCACAATTATTGGCATAAAAGAGGTTTTTAATACCCATTTTTAGACTGCATTCTAGCCTGGGCAATAAAACAAGAATCCCATTCTCTCTCTTTCTCTTCCTCTTTCTTTCATTCTTTTTTTCCTTCTTTTGCTCTTTCTTTCTCCTTCTTTTTCTGTCTTTCAAAAAATAAATAAATAAATAAATAAATAAAGATAGGTTACAGGATTTCTGGTTTTTAAGAAGCAGAGTAAAGATAGTATTTCTCACTTCTTTTCTTACAAATTTCCACTTGGAAAAAAAAAAAAAAGAAAATGTTCTTAGCAAACGAGAGCAACAACAACAAGAAAATAAAGAGCAACAAAACTACAATGGTGGAATATATCAAAGGAATACAGGAACAACTGAAAGAGCTTCCGATGTCCACAACTGGAAAAATTCAAGAAAGAAAATAAAATAATATCAAATTATAACCCAAAGTATAAAATAAATAAGTCCATATTGATATAAAAAATTATTGAATACCTAGATAATCGGGGAAAATAGACAAATTTTTCATGCAAAATTACAAATAATTTCTATTGCTAGTCTTCCCTCAGGATGTAGAGAATAACTCACCTCTCTTCAAATATAGGACTAGTGACTTTCTTTTAAGTAATAGAATACAGAAATGGAGAAAAAAAGTAACTTTACAGTGAAGTCTGACAAACTTGTTAGCCATGTGATCAAGGTCATCACCAACAATGATAAGTTATGTTAGTTGATATAATATGATAGAAGATACTTTTTTATTATCTTTTTTCCAAAAACACATAACCTCTGTCTAATCATAAAAAAATTAAAAAAACAGCAGACAAATCCTAGTAGAGGAACATTCTACAAAATACCTGTGCATTAATCCTGAAAACTATCGAGATCATCAAAAACAAGGAAAGTCTAAGAAACTGTCCTTGCTAGGAAGAGCCTAAGGAGACATGGTGATTAAATGTAATGTGAAATTCTTGAAAGAATTATTAAACAGAAAAAGAAAGTTAGGTAAAAACTAAGCAAATATAAAAAATGTACAGACTTTAGTCAATAATGTCTCTATATAAGATCATTAATTATAACAAATAATAATGTAAGATGTTAATAATAGGGAATATTGGGTATAAAGTTTATAGGAATTATCTGTACTAATTTCACAACTCTGTAAATCTAAAACTGTTCTAAAAATAAAGTTTATTTAAACAAGAATATTTTAAGAAATAATCATTGAAGCTCCCTAATTTGATTAAAAACATTTATCTACAGATACAAGATAATGAAACCCAAATAGACTAAAAACAAGGAGATAAACACCTCAACACATCATAGGCAAAGTGCAGTAAAACAAAGACAAAAGGAAATCTTGAAAGCAGCAAGACACATTGTGCACAGGAATTACTGGTACTATTTAAAGTTGACTTTGATCAGAAACAATACAGGCAAAAAGGCATTGGAAGAACATATGCAAAGTGCTGTCAACAAAGAATTATCTAACCAACAAGTGTATTCTTAAAAAAAGGAAGGCAAAAATAAAACATTCCTAGATACACAAAGATTGAGAGACATCACTGTAAACAGATCTGTATGACAAGAAGCACTAAAAGGGAAGTCCTTCAGGCTGGAGGGAAATAATACCAGATGGTAATTTAAATTCACAGAAAGAAATGAAGAGTCACAAAAATGGTAAAAATATAGGTAAATAAAAGACTATATACATATATTTTCTAATTTTTATAATTAAAAATAAGGTTGCATAGGGCAATAAGAATAGTACTGTACTAGTAGTTTATAACTTACAGGGAGATTGGAAGAAATTAAGCTATTTTAGAACATAGTTGCTATATTTTTCTGGAATTACGTCAGTATTTACTTGAAGTAGATTATAATAAATTGAGATGTATACTGTAATTTATAGCAACTACTAACAAAATAATTCCAAAAATTTTGTGTTTTTGTTTTTTGTTTTGAGTCAGGGTCTTTCTCTGTCACCCATGCTGGAATGCTGTGGTGCAAACACAGCTCACTGTGGCTTCAGCCTTCAGGGTTCAAGTGATATTCTGCCTCAGCATCCCATGGAGTTGAGACCACAGGTGCACACCATCATGCCCAGATAACTTTTTGATTTTGTATAGGGACAGGGTCTTATTTTGTTGCCCAGGCTGGTCTTCAACCTCTGGGCTCAAGTAATTCTCCCACCTCACCCTATCAAAGTGCTGGGATTACAGGCATGAGCTACCATGTCTGGCCAAAAATGCAGTCTTAAAAAAATCAGCAGCTAATAGAAGACGTTTTGATCAACGTGGGATCCTAAGAGTAAAAGAAAAAATCACAAGGAGAATTAGAAAATAAGTTGAAGTTGTGTTCATGGGAATGATGGGAGCTGGGAAAAGTAGAAGCCCGGTGGCAGCACCTAATAATCATAAGCAAGGTGGTAAAAAATTACCATAGGCAGCAAGGTTTGAATGGCAGCTAGGGCAACGCTATTCAGTGGAAAGGTAAGAAAATACAGCATTCCTAGGAACAAGATGGACAATTAAGTTCATTGCTTAACAAATCATAATAAGAAGGGATCATAAATGGATGCGCAGAGCTGAGATTATCCACTTAATGGATTTGGCCAGTTTCCAGATCTAAGTCAATTCTCAGACTCAGTACCCATCAACTGAAGAAGAGGCCAGTTGATAAAGAAAGACTCTATAACACCACAGGAAGTAGGTGCAATAGTGTTCTTCACGGACCCTTTGAAATGGGATTTATTGCTCTTTATTTGGATAAACATGTCCTGGAGAAAGACAAATAACTAGATATTTGTTGTATCTACTATCTAGATACAATGAAGACAGTTGCATATAGGATATAAAGTTAATGCTGAGAATCAGATATCCAGAGAAGTCTTTATGGTATGAGTCCCCAGTAATAAATCTACTATTAGCCCAGAGCTATCTCACAATGGGTTCAATAACTCCATAAGCCCAACTGGTAGTTATTTCTTTCCTAAAAAATGTATTTATTATATTTTAAGTTCTGGGGTACCTGTACAGATCGTGCAGATTTGTTACATAAGTATACACATGCCATGGTGGTGGTTTGCTGCATCCATGGCCCCATCACCTACATTAGGTATTTCTCCTAATGCTATTCCTCCCCAATCCCCCCACCCCCTGCTATTCCTCCCCTAGCACTCCCACTCTCCAGGCCCCGGTGTGTGGCGTTCCCCTCCCTGTATCTGATACTTTGCAGCCATAAAAAAGGATGAGTTCACATCCTTTGCAGGAACATGGATGAAACTGGAAATCACCATTCTCAGCAAACTGACCCAAGAACAGAAAACCAAAACCTCATGTTCTCACTAATAAGTGGGTGTTGAACAATGAGAACACAGACACAGGTAGTTATTTCTTAGTTAAAAAATATATAACTAGAAAGAATATACACTGCAGTTAAGAAAATTCATATTGGCTCCCTGACCTACAAAGTAAAAGCTAATGTGTAGGAAAAGTCAAATGGAAAGCAACTGAAATTTCTCCCTCAGTCAAGGTAGTAATTTCTTTAAAACAGTATTGTATTCTGGGGGAGAAAAAAATGCAATTAGTGATACTTTCCAAGACAAAAAATTATCAAGTGACCCTAAGATCATAACTGCCCACTGTATACTCCAAACTGTTAGATGCATCAAATCAAAGGATTGGGCAAGGCCAGTAACAATAAATCAAAAAGTGGAACTGCTATATCAGAAGTCAGGCTTGAGCAAATCCAGGGAGCTCATACCTATGGTCTTATGAGACATTTACTATGACCATTTGATGGAAGAGAAAGAAGTCCAAGCTTGATTCATGGATGAAACAGATTGAAATATAGGTAGAAACCAAAAATAGACTGCTGCTTCTTGACAGCCCCAAGCAGGAGTGGCTTTGCAAGAAAAAAATTAGAAGTCCTCTCAATGGCAAAGATTTTGATGAAGAAACTGGCCATTCACTTTGAGTAGAATGTGAAATGGCCCAAGGGGAAGGCTATACATGTACTATGTAAGGCGGTAGATAACTTGCCTATCTGGTTATAGGCCTTGAAGTTGCAACATTGGAAAGCTAGTACGAGAATGTCTTGGAAAGTGTGAGAATTTTGATATTGATTTTAATGCCCCAGAGAAATCATCAATTGCAAAAGAAGTTCAACCAAGCAAGTGGAGAAGACGCCTTCACCAGTATATGTCAGTCAGCCTCTCTCCTCAGACATCCAAGGACTTGCGCATTGGAATCAAGAATAAATTACCTACAATAGGAGGTTAGGAAAATGGAAGATAGGAGGCAGGACTAAATTGCTGCTCCCACTTCGATGGACAGAACAGCATGTGGAGACTCACACTGTGAACTTTCTCTCCAATAACTATCACAGGAACATACCAAGAAAAGCCAAGAAAATCCACAGACCCTTTGAAGGAAGCAGATTGCTTCAGCAGGTCCTCAAAGACAGTCCAAAAACTGTGAGTATCCAAAGTGTGAAAGTGTGAAAGAGGACTCGTCCACTCCAAACACACCCTCACTGAGGAACCTAAGGTCGGAATCATGGGAGAAGAATTTCATCTTATCTGGAGCTGAGACAATTTTGGATAGCTAAGCAAAATATAGGGGTAGAAGCTCAGGAAGAGCTATGTGAGCTTTCTCAGATCCCAGGGAAGCCATTTCTGACTTCGTTCCAAAAAAGTCCCTGGGAAGGGCTGCCAAAAAAATTGGGAAAAGACCACAGGGAGAAGGAAACTTCCAGCTGAACTTTGTAACAATTTTGACTACACATGAACTTTCCTGTACAGAACTTGTAGGAGGAGGTGAATCTGGAGTGCACATACAACACTGAAGCCACAGCAGGTGGGGAGGCGTGAAACCTGAAAGCCCTGATTACTTTTTGGCAGCCTAGGGCAGGTTCTCAGCCCTGCTCACCTGCTGCCTAGAAACAAACTCCGTGCTATTGAGAAGGCATCTGGTGGAGGTGAACTCAGCCTTTGGGTTTGCGTGGGAGCTGGGTGAGGCCTGTTGCTGCCAGCTTTCCCCCACTTCCTTGGTGACCTGCATGACACAGCAGAGGCACCCATATTACCCCTAGGAACATAACTCCATTGCCCTGGGAATGACACCACTATCCCCATCAGAAGCTGCAGCAAGCCCCACCCAAAGAGGGTCTGAGCTCAGTCATGGGCCTAACTAACCCTGCCCTAACCTGATGGTCTTTCTCTACCCATCCTGGTTGCTGAAGATAAAGGACATATTCTCTTGGGAGTTCTAGGGCCCCATGCACCACTCAATTCTCCCTATACTACTACAGCTGATGCTGCCTTGAAAGTGTCACACCCTGGCAAAAGGCCAACCAGCACAAAACTAGTGCAATAAACAAAACTATTAATACAACTAAGGATCCTCACAGAGTCCATTTCACTCCCCTATCACCTCCACTAGAGGAGGTGCTGCTATCATCCATGGCTGAGAGACCTGAAGGTGGATCACATCACAGGACTCTGTGCAGACACCTCCCAATACCAGTTTGGAGCCCAATAGCTCCACTTGGCTACATCCAGAAAAGAAATAACAATCTCTAAAGTTTGGTTTCCAGGAAGTCATGTCCCTAGGAAAAAAAGAGAGAGCACCACATCAAGGGAGCACATGGTGGGACAAAATAATCTGAACAGCAGCCCCTGAGCCCCAGATCTTCGCTTTGACATAGTCTACCAAAATAAGAAGGACCAGAAAAACAACTCTGGTAGCATAACAAAACAAATTTCTTTAACCCCTCCGCCAAAAATCACACTAGCTCACTAGCAATGGATCCAAACCAAGAAGAAATTTCTGAATTGTCAGAAAAAGCATTTAGAAGGTCTGTTACTAAGCTAATTGAGGAGTCATCAGAGAGAGGTGAAATACAACTTAATGATATCAAAAACATGATATAAGATATGAAGGGAAAATCTTCAGTGAAATAGCATGAATTAAAAAAAAATTACAACTTCTAGAAATAAAGAACACATTTAGAGAAATGCAAAATGCATTGGAAAATCTCTGCAATTAAATTATACAAGCAGAAAAGAGAATTTCAGAGCTCAAAGATAAAGGTTTCAAACTAACCACATCCAACAAAGACAAAAAGAATCCAAAAAAATGAACAAAGCCCCCAAGAACATGGGATTTTATTAAATGACCAAACCTATTAATAATTGGTGTTCCTGAGAAAGAATAGAAACCTAGAAATCTAGAAAACATATTTGAGGGAATAATAGAGGAGAACATCCCTGGCCTTGGTAGGGACCTAGACATCCAAATACAAGAACCTCGAAGAACACCTGGGAAATGTATTGCAAAAGGATCATCGCTTAGGCAGATAGTCATCAGGTTATATAAAGTCAAGATGAAGGAAAGAATCTTAAGAGCTGTGAGGCAGAAGTACCAGGTAACCTATAAAGGAAAATATATTAACACCAGATTTCTCAGCAGAAACCCTACAAGCTAGAAGGGATTGGGGCCCTACCTTCAGCATCCTTAAGCAAAACAATGACCAGCCAAGAATTGTGTCTCCTGTGAAACTAAGCTTCATAAATGAAGGGAAAATACAGTCTTTTTCAGACAAACAAATGCTGAGAGAATCTGCCACTACCAATCCGGCACTACACAAACTCCTAAAAGGAGCTCTAAATCTTGAAACAAATCCTCAAAATACACCAAAATAGAACCTCCTGAAAGCATGTCACAGGGCCTCTGAAACAAAAACACAGTAAATTTAAAACAACAACAAGAACGTATCCAGGCAACAAATAGCATGATGAATAGAATAGTACCTCATAACTCAATACTAACATTAAGTGTAAATGGTTTAAATGCTCCACTTAAAAGACACAGAATGGCAGAATGGATAAGAATTCACCAACCAAGTATCTCCTCTCCTCAGGAGACTCACCTAACACACTAAGGACTCACATAAACTTAAGATAAAGTGATGGAAAAAGATATTCCATGCAAATGGACACCAAAAGCGAGCAGGAATAGCCCTTCTTACATCAGACAAAACAAACTTTAAAGCAACAGCAGTTTAAAAAGACAAAAAGAGAAATATTATATAATGATAAAAGGACTTGTCCAACAGGAAAATATAACAATCCTAAATACATATGTAACTAACACTGAAGCTCCCAAATTTATAAAACAACTACTACTGGACCTAAGAAATAAGATAGATAGCAACACAATAATAGTGGGGGACTTCAATTCTCCTCTGACAGCAATTGACAGGTCATCAAGACAGAAGGTCAACAAAGAAACAATGGATTTAAGGTATACCCTATAACAAATGGACTTAACAGATATATTCAGAATATTGTACCCAACAACTGCAGAATATACATTCTATTCATCAGCACATGGAACATTTTCTAGGATAGACCATATAATAGGGCCACTAAACAAGTCTCAATAAATTTTTAAAAATTGAAATTATATCAAGTACGTTCTTAACTACAATAGAATAAAGATGGAAATCAACTCCAAAAGGAACCCTCAAAACCATACAAATACATGGAAAATAAATAACCTGTTCCTGAATGATCGTTGGGCCAACAATGAAATCAAGATAGAAATTTAAAAATTATTTGAACTGAACAATAATAGTGACACAACCTATCAAAACCTCTGGGATACAGCAAAGGTGGTGCTAAGAGGAAAGTTCATAGCCTGAAATGCCTGCATTGAAAAGTCTAAAAATCACAAATAGACAATTTAAGGTCACACCTCAAGGAACTAGAAAAACAAGAACAAACCAAATCCAAACCCAGCAGAAGAAAGGAAAAAAAAAACAAAGATCAGAGCAGAACTAAATAAAATTGAAACAAAAAAATACAAAAGATAAATGAAACAAAAAGCTGCTTCTTCACAAAGATAAATATAATTGATAGACCATTAGTGAGATTAACCAAGAAAAAGAAGAGAGAAATCCACATAAGCTCAATTAGAAACAACATGGGAGATATTACAACAGATACCATACAAATACAAAAGATCATTCAAGGCTACTATGAACACCTTTATGTGTATAAACTAGAAAACCTAGAAGAGACAGATAAATTTCTGGGAATATACAAGCCTCCTAGATAAAAGCAGGAAGAAATAGGAACGCTGAAAAGACCAATAACAAGCAGTGAGGTTAAAATGGTAATTTAAAAATTGCCAGTAAAAAAAAAAAAATATATATATATATATATATACACACACACACACACACACATATATATATATATATGTATCTCCAAGACCAGACAGATTCACAGCTGAATTCTATTAGACATTCAAAGAAGAATTGATACCAATTCTGTTGACACTACTCCACAAGACAGAGAAAGAAGTAATCCTCCCTAAATCATCCTATGAAGCCAGTATCACCCTAATATCAAAACTAGGAAAAGACATAATAAAAAAATAAAACTACAGACCAATATCCCTAATGAACATAGATGCAAAAATCCTTAACAAAATACTAGTTAACTGAATCCAACAGCATATCAACAAGATAATCCAACATGATCAAGTGGTTTCATACCAGAGATGCAGGGACAGTTTAACATATGCAAGTCAATAAATGTGATACACCACATAAACAGAATTAAAAACAAAAGTGACATGATCATCTCAATAGATGAAGAAAAAGCATTTAACAAAATCCAGCATCGCTTTATGATTAAAACCCTCAACAAAATCAGCACAAAAGGTACACACCTTAATGTAATAAAAGCCATCTATGACAAATCCACAGCCTACATAATACTGAATGGGGAAAAGTTGAAATCGTCCTCCCTGAAAACTGAAACAAAAAAGGATTCCCACTCTCACCACTTCTACTTCTATTCAACATAGCACTGGAAGACCTAGCCAGAGCAATCAGACAAGAGAAAGAAATAAAGGGCAATCAAATCAGTAAAGAGGAAATCAAACTGTCACTGTTGGCTGATGATATGATTGTATACCTAGAAAACCCTAAAGACTTCTCCAAAAAGCTCCTTGAACTGATAAATGAATTCAGCAAATTTCAGGATACAAAATTAATGTACATAAATCATTAGCTCTGCTATACACTAACAGCGACCAAGCTGAGAGTCAAATCAAGAACTCAACCCCTTTGACAATAGCTGCAAAAAAATAAAAATAAAATACTTAGGAATATACCTAACCAAGGAGGTGAAAGACCTCCTCAGGGAAAATTACAAAACATTGCTGAAAGAAATCATAGACAGCACAAACAAATGGAAACACATCCCATGCTCATAGATGAGTAGAATCAGTATTGTGAAAATGACTGTACTGCCAAAAGCAATCTAAAAATTCAATGTGATTCCCATCTAAATATCACCATTATTCTTCACAGAACTAGAAAAAAAAATCCTAAAATTCATATGGAACCAGTAAAGAGTTTGTATAGCCAAAGCAAGACAAACCAAAAAGAACAAATCTGGGAGCATCACATTACCTGACTTCAACTATACTATAAGGCCATAGTCAACAAAATAGTGTGGTACTGGGTATAAAAATAGGCACATAAACCAATAGAGGAGAATAGAGAACCTAGAAATAAAGTCAAATACTTACAGCCAGATGATCTTCAAAAAAGCAAACAAAGCCATAAAGTATGCCCTATTTAACAAATGGTGCTGGGATAATTACCAAGCCACATGTAGAAGGATGAAACGGGATCCTCGTCTCACATTATGTACCCTTCAACTCAAGATAGATTCATGACTTAAACCTAAAACATGAAACCGTAAATATTCTAGAAGACATCATTGGAAAAACCCTTCGAGACATTGGCTTAGGCAAAGACTTCATGACCAAGAACCCAAAAGCAAACATCACAAAAACAAAAATAAATAGTGGGACTTAATTAAACTAAAAAGCTTCTGCACAGCAAGAGAAACAATCAGCAGAGTAAACAGACAACCCACAGAGTGGGAGAAAATCTTTTCAGTCTATACATCTGACATAGAACTAATATCAGGAGTCTACAAGGAACTCAAATAAACCAGGAAAAAACTAATTCCGTCAAAAATTGGGGGCTAAGGACATGAATAGAAAATTCTCAAAAGAAGATATATGAATGACAAACAAACATATGAAAAACTGCTCAACATCACTAATGATCAGGGAAACACAAATCAAAACCACAATGTGATATCACCTTACTCCTGCAAGAACAGCCATAATCAAAAAATAAAAAAATAGTATGTTGGCATGGATGTGATGAAAAGGGAACACTTTTACACTGCTGGTCGGTAGGACTAGCACACCCACTATGGAAAACAGTGTGGAGACTCCTTAAAGAAGTAAAAGTAGAACTACTATTTGATCCAGCAACCCCACTCCTGGGTATCTACTCAGAGGAAAAGAAGTCATTATACAAAAAAGATACCTGCACATGCATGTTTATAGCAGCATAATTCACAATTGCAAAAACATAGAACCCACCCAAATGCCCAACAATCAATAAGCGAATAAAGAAATTGTGGTATATATTGGAATACTTCTCAGTCATTAAAAAAGTGAATGAAATAATGGCATTCTCAGTGACCTGGCTGGAAATGGAGACCATTATTCTAAATGAAGTAAATTGGAATGAAAAACCAAACACTGTCTGTTCTCACTTATATAAGTGGGAGCTAAGCTATGAGGATGCAAAGGTATAAATGATACAATGGACTCTGGGGACTCAGGAGAAAGGGTAGAAGGGGTATGAAGGATAAAAGACTACAAATTGGGTACAGTGTACTGCTTGGGTGATGGGTGCACCAAAATCTCAGAAATCACCACTGAATAAAGTATTCATCTAACAGTACATCATCTGTTCACCAAAAACCTATGGAAATAAAAATAAAGAAAAGAGAATGAATTAGCTAAAATGGCAGACACGAGTGCTATGACAGCTCACAGTATGATCTCACTGGGGCTGATCTAGTCATTAAAAATGTCCATTCTCTCAGCAATAGAGGCCAGTGCTGATATTTCAGTATGATACCAAACCTCAAGTAGAACAGAGTCTTGGTGGCAAGTTCATTACACTGGGTAAACTACCTTGAAAATGGAGAAGTCTTAGTTTGACTGGCATTGTTACATACTAGCTCAGTTTACCTTTGCTAACCACAATGCCTCTACTACCATTACTATATTAGATTTTGAGGACTGCCATAACAAACTGTCACAGAAATGAGTGGCTTAAAATAGCAACCTATTTGTACACAGTTCTGATGTCCAGAAGTCTAAAATTGCTGATGGGTTCCTAGACTCAATTCCATGTTCCTCTCTGAGGAAGATTACATTTCACTCTTCTTGCCTAGCTCTAAGTAGCTACTGGCAATCTTTGTCGCTCCTGTTTGGTAGATGCATCATCGCATCTCTGCTTCTGTCTTTAAACAGCCTTAAACTCTCTATCTTCTTCCCTTCTATTTTCTTAAAAGAATTCTTGTTTATTAATTTAAACGCTACTCCAGTCTAAGATGATGATTTTTGCCCAGTCACTTTTGGTTATTTCTCCTCTTCTAGGTATGTGTGATCATCAAAGTCACAAAAATATTGGTAAGTTTCAGTGAAACATAGTGTCAAACACCATAGCTCCTTGGCTTTTACCTCCCTAAACATTTTCTAGGAAGAGGTCTTCTAATAGGTGCTAAGCACGTTTGTTGGTGCTATGTTTATGCTAATTCTGATTGGCTAAAATTTTGTTGGGAAAAATTATAAACTCTTATATTGGTGCATTTGTTTATAAAATTGCTAAAAACAAAATATTTCTTCATCTCCCCTCATATCTTTAGACACCCTTCTCATGCAAATGGACCATTCCCTTATTTTCAGAAACCAAGTAAACATTTATTGACTCACCACTTCTAAGGTGCCTCAGGAACAGAGTGATCCCCTTCATATTTTCCAGAAAAAACACAGCCACAGTGTTTCATTCCAAGGGGATCTATACTCAGCTATTTGTATTACAGTGTTCATTCATCTATATTCAATCTTTTTAGATTGTAAGCCTCTTATATTAGCTAGCACAATGCTGTTATTTGATACTTACTGGATAGTTGAGTAGATAAATGAAATAATAAATGAACAAATTAATACATGAAAAATATTTATGTTCAGTCAAAGTAGAGGTGAATCATTTTCACTATAAATCAATGATGTTGTCAAATCATTGCCCCACAGACAGTGCGGAACATAAATTCATTTAATTGATGTTCTACGTGGATGAAGACTGCTTTCCAAATAAATGGGTCCAGACTCCCATTATGAATACTTGGCTGTGGTGCCATGCTGTGCTTTCTGTAAAAAGCAATTGTTATGAGGGCCAAAAGAGAACTGCTGTGAAACCTGATGGGACTTTAACTCTAACCAGTTTCCAAATTGTAAAGTGATTGCTTTTGGGTTTCTACTATTTCCCATTCTCATTACACTTTTTGTCACCAGAATGGATTTATGTGGTGCCATATTCTGCACACATTACAATGTTTGTCAAGATAATGAATAGTCTGAAAATTTGAATTTCCAATACAGTCAGTGAATTATGAAAGTATGTCTTAAAATATTTCCTCACTCTGTTCACTTACCCAACAAGCTCAGCGTTCCTTCCTCTCAAAAGCCTAACTGTTGCCAGGAAGAGGTCTGAGAGGTCAGCAAAGCAAAGATTAGAATACTGAAAAGGTCAGCATGGCAAGTCCACTTCTTTAATTCACACCACATATTAGACATTAAAATTCTAGGTCCTCACTCTTATGACAAATGAGAATAAAAATAGCATAAAATTAATCCGCAATACTTCTTAAAGTGACAAATGGTTATTAATTTCTTTGATATTCATTACAATAACATTAATCATGAAAAGCTCCTTGAATGTGAAAGTAGCCGTTATGTGCAGTTCCATAGGAATTTGGTGGTAATTTAACATTCATTAATGTGCATTTACAATGAAGTGTTACTATATTAATCCACTTTTCTGTGACAAAATCTGTAATAGGCAAAAGACATAATGCCTGCTCCTTCTGTAGACTTTCCATTTCAATTGTAAAGCCAACTTATGTCTTCAGTTGAGACTAAAATTATAAGTGGTCTCCTGATTATTGTGGCTAGTCTTTGAGTCCAAGGTTCAAAGAACGTGAAAAATCAAGATGATTCTGGGTATCAAGAAGCTTAATACAGTTTTTAAAACTTATGTCATTAAGATGAGTTTTTGCATTAGCTACAGGTTCCTCTAGCCAACTCAGTGACACCGAATGTAGGACTCAGTCTTCCTAGAGGTAAGTAGCTTGATACTATTTCATCCCTCGAACCCTACCCCTACTTCTGGCTTCCTGTCTTGTTGACAGTGATTAAAATGAATAGATAATATCCATTCTGGTTACAAAGAGTACAGTGTTAATGGAAAATATTAGAAACCTAAAGCAATGGCTATTGTGTGATAAAAACAACTCTCTACTGGAATAATAGTCAACTTTTTAATAATAATAGTAATAATAATATCATCAATGACTACTATTGGACATTTATTCTAGGCATTACTGTCAGAAATTAACATCCATTCACTAATTAAATTCTTTAACAACTTTAGAAAAACAGCACTGTTATTACCCCTATTTTACATAGATTAGGAGAGGAACACAGGACATGAAGCCAGCAGCTGACTGAGCTAAAATTGTAACCTGCCAGCCTGGCTCCAGAGTCTACCTTCTGAGGAATTACACTTTGATGCCTCTTATGTTGCCAGATAGGCTGTTTGCAAGAACACTGAGTAAGATGGTAAACAAAATAACAGGACTAACACACACACACACACTTCCTTCAATTTCCTAAGGATTCTAGGAGAACAAGAAATTTGTCCCTGTAAATGAGAGCTTTCCAAAACATGAATGCTGCAACAGGTTCCAGGAGATATGATGCCTTTGGCCCTGAGGCAGCCAGATGGGGTCTAGGGTAGCCAAAGCCAGGCCAGTTGCAACCCCAGTCTGCTTTTCCAGGCTCCTTGCAGCGTATTGGAGAGAAGCAGAGTCTGAGGTCCCACATGCCTCTGGGCCACTGACAAGACGAGTGATGTCTGTCACTGCTGCTGTGTGCCAGTTAGGCTGAATGCAGACAGGGAGGTGCTGTACTACTTGGCATTACACCTCAGAAGCCAGCTGCAAACCACAGTCCTGCTGTGGAAATGGAGGAAAGAGCCAACAAAGCTTCTAGAAGATGTCACATTGTGAGTGGTCAAGGAGTGCTATCCAGCCCAAGGTGTGGCCAGTTGGAAGTGATGGTGGGGGCATGAGAAGATATGTGAGGTCAGGCACAAGTACCTGGTGTGCTAAATGCCAGGCAGCACCCTGACCCCCTGCCTTCATAGATGTCAAAACTTCTATCAATTTGCAGCCAATGAGCCCTTTCATTAGAATCCAAACTATCTGCAGTGTGACAGCTCTAACAATGCACTCGCATTCTACAAATTAGAACTCCATCATTGTTTCTAAAAACTTGATATGAAGAAGTTCAATTAGATTTGAATCCTTTCACATTATCAGAGGAAATGTCAACATTTTAGTCCATGAAAGAAAAGGAGGGGCTGTTAGATCCTTCAACGTAATGTCAACTGTTGTAAATCGTAGAACAATCACAAAAAAAAGTAAGTTTTTTGTAAAACCATTTGTGGAATAAAGTTTGTCTACAGAAACAATGAAGAATTTGAAGACATCATTAAAAACTCTTTTCAGAAACTATATGCCGTCAGTTCAAGCATGAACCCTCACATTAAAAAGGTATATTCATGGAAGAAAGCTCAGTTTTCATAATAAAATAAATAGAAACTCATCTGAAATTTTGTAAATATTTAATACTATCTTCTTTTTTTGTATTTACTGTTCTTACGTAATTTAAAGAAAAGGTAATGACCATTTTAGCCAAGCCCTGTAAGAATTTCCTAAATCCTCTCAGCATACCCCAGAATGCCATACAAATATTCTCAGGCTTTTCCCAGGGTTCCTGGAAGAGAAAATACAACAGGAGCTTGCAAAAATCACCCAAGGAAGAACAGAGAGCTTTGAAGTCCCCCTGCCTTCCTAAATGTTTTAAAATACTTATTATGCCCATGAAGACTTTTTTAAAGTGATAAATTCTCACCAGATTAAAAGGTAAACTCAACTGAGCATAAGGAATCAGGTTTTGAACTTGACAGGCCAGGGAGGCTGCCTGAAGCCTGACAAAACCTCTCTTTGAACATCCTTGCAATGCACATGCAAGTACTTGGCAGTTATACTAGGGAAGAGGCGTTTATTTTTATTCATACTGTAAAATCCCTGCCTTCCTAGAGTATTGCTATGCATCTACAGCATCACCACCCTGATTGTACCTTCAGTAACAAAAAAAGTGAACAAGTATTCTGAGGCTGCCCATTAAGCCTGGTGGTCCTTCTTACACATAAGCCTTTGTGAATATGGGCCACCCCATGTGTGAGAGAGAGAGTAAGTGCTTCTGCTACCCACTGCCACTCCCTTACGTAGGTAGGGGTGAATGCCTATAGAGGAGTCTTGAGATCTCCTTGAAGAAATGTCTTTTTCATAATAGTAGAAAGGTAAGATGGTATAGAGATTCCCTCTGCCATGTATTTACTGAGTCTATTGGACAAAGTACTTAACCATATCGAAACTATTTCCTCATCTCTAAAATGGGAATAGACTTATCTATGTCATATGGTCTTTGTAAAGATTCATGGGAATAAGGTTCATTAGGTCCAATACTGCAAGGTCTTCAATACATTTTAACTAATAAAATGATTGCCATTATTCATGTTTCTTGGACGAAATTGTTAAAAGTATCATTTAAAGTGTTAACTAGCTTCAAAAGTTCTATTGTTACCTGAATTGATAGAGTCACAAGATAATGTGTGTGTAAATAAATGTGACAATTTTCTCATCAAAGCAATGGGTTCTGTAATTCTCTTCTTTAGGCTTAAAACTCCTAGGTGAGTTTATTGCTAGTTTCTTTCCCTTTTTCCTCCTCATCCCTTATGCCCTAACAGGATGATGCCAGAAAAACCTCCCTGTAATATTGGCTCCCTTTTTTTTTCTTTCTGAATTGGGCTGAATTGGCACATCTGAAGCTTGTGATCTAACCTTTAAGCTGCAGGCTTCTCCACTGATCTTCTCAGCCAGTTATGAAAGCTTCTGATTCAGGGCCATCTCACTTTTCTAACTGTCTTAGTCTATTCAAACTGCTATAACAAAATACCTTAGACTGGGTAATTTATAAACAACAGAAATGTATTGCTCACAGTTCTTGAGGCTGGGCAGTCCAAGATCAAGGTGCCAGCAGATTCAGTGTCTGGGAAGGGTCATGTTCCTCACCAGTGCTGCCTTCTTGCTGACCTCACAAGGCAGAAGGGGCAAACAAACTTTCCTGGGTCTTTTTAATAAGAGCACCAATCCCATGCATGAGGGTTTTGCCCTCATGCCCTAATCACCTCCTAGTTTCCCACCTCCCATTAGGGATCAGTTTTCAACCTACAAATTTTAAAGTGATCCATTCAGACCATAGCACTTATATTTTCTTCTGTTGTTTCTTACTTTTCCTGCCCTTATGAATACTCACTCCCCTTGCATTACTTCTAAGAGTAGTTGACTACCTTCCTTGACTCACTGTTTTGCACTCCTTAGCTGCCCCTTAGTTGTTACCCTAATTTCCAGATTTCCCAGCCCCTGGATTTCCCCTGATTTTAAAGCCCCAAAGTTTGTATTCACTCATTTCTCAGTCACCAGACCAACCCCTTTCTTTTTGCCCACCAGCTGTTATCCTGTCACTGGAACCTCTCCCTTATTCCCTTCCACCACATCTCCTTCCACTCCCTCCATCAGGAGGGTCACAAACCAGGGACACTGTTGGTGTTCACCTGAGCCCTATGCACAACAGGCCTCCAAAAAATATCCAGTGTAACAGATATGGAGAACTACCTCCTTTAGAGATTCTCAATCTTATCTCCAATTACAGTGTCATCAGGAGCCCAAGCTACACCCTCAGCTTTATCCATCACTGAGATTCAGAAATGTTTGGCAGGTAATTGATTAAAAGGTAAGTAAATTGAAAAGATTACGAGGGAGCACTGAAGAAGTGTCAAAAATATGGGAAAATATTTCATTTTACCACTAATTAAAAATAAAAATACAACAGCATTCCATATCAAAAGTAGCAAAATTATTACAAAATCAGTAATTTAAGCATTAGAACTCAATGTTATGCCATATCTACACTGTTGCACATAAAGACTTGAAATGCAGTATAGAGACATGTAACTTGATATACATTAATTTGATCAATATTCCTACTTTTTGACCTAATAATTCCAGGTAATTTATATTAAGAAAATAATATTTTTAAAAACAGTCATTGCAGCATTATCTAAACTATGTTTTTTTAAACACTTAAGTAAATTATTAAAGTCAATAAAATATTATGTAGATTTTTTAAAATAATAGCAATGAATTCTATGTAACTACAAGAAAAAGTGTTTATAACATTATTAACTAAAAAATTTAGATTCAGAAATGTACAATTCCTATCATAATTACATACAATATGGTTGTATACCAATCAAAATGGAAAGAAAACAATATGCTAAAATGAAGTCAGCTATTCTCTTGGACTTATAAATTGGGATAATTTACATATTTTAAAAATACATTTAACTGTGGGTATTAAAATACATTTGACTGGACAATTAGCTCTTGGACATTACTGCAAATTCTATAAACAACAAAATATACTTTATTTTGTCACACTAAAAATATAACAAAATCAAAGATATTTTGCTTACTTAGAAACTATAGAATACTGGAAAAGTCACTCAAACTTTCTGAAGCTTTATTTCCTCCTTTATGAAATGGATGTGTAATACCTGTCACTTAGATCTCACAGATTTTATACCGCTCAAGTGAGTCAATGCATATAAAATTGCTTATAAATTATGTGTTAAAAATAGAATTTGATACACCCAGGTATTGAAAGTTTAACTTAAAATTCATATGATGGGGAGATTTTGATCCCTGAATTATATTCCAATGTTATTTGGAAATCAATAGCTAGAATAAATAAAACAACTATTATTTAATTAATAAACACTAAGTTTCAGGCAAGAGTTGACAATTTACGTACATTTTTCCCTCTTTTTTGTAACAATTAGTAAGATAGATATATTCAAGAAACTGAGGCTAAGTAATGGTTAGGGAATTCATCAAAGACAATAAAGCCAATCATGACCAATATCTAGTTTAGCCAGAGTTCAAGTGAAAATTTCAGGTTGGCTGAAAGTCCAATATCAACCAATTACGTAATGCTGACTTCTTGCAGTTTCTATAATCTTAGCCTATATTAGTAGAAGTGTTATATTTTGAAAACAGGTAACAATATCACAACCACACTGAAGGATCACAGTGTTAGAGTTAGGGCTGTATGTAGAACCATTTTTGAGAAGATATATCAATAAACAATAAAACCAGAATGCAGACACATGGTAAAGAATTGGGAAACCATGCCATAGAAAAAGCAATTGAAGAAATCGGTGATGGTTTGAAATGGAGAAGAAAAAAAAATAATAACCATAGGGCTGCCATCTTGAAGTAGACTCAGATTAATCCTTTGGGCATAAAGAACCATAAATCAACAACTGGAATGGTAGATCACAACAACTTCTTTCTAAGAAAGAATACTATCTTTAGAGGAAGTGAGCTTATAGGAAAAGTTGTTATTGATTACTGCCTAGTTTAAACTGCAAACTATAAAATGGGTCAATGTAGGATGATTTGTGTGTGCCAGTGTGTGTGGATGTCTGTGTTTGTATATGAATGGTTAGCAGAATGCTGAAAATTCAAGACATCAGCCACCAATGTAAAACTTAATTACCCTAAAGGAAATTTTTTTGTGAAGGGTAATGGGAAAAGAATGCAGTGGGTCTGAGAATATCCTGTGAAAATTAAAGAGTATGACAAGCATCTTAAGAGCCATGTGAGCATGAGAGTGTATCTAAAAAAAAAAAAAAAATGAAATAGCACATTGCTGAGATGGGAAAAAAAGAAACAAAAAACTCTAAAATCAATACATGAGTCTTCCAGTTGGAAGGTCAATTTTACTTGTATTAATACTTGCTCATGGTCTCAAGGTGAGCATCAACAGTATATTTTTTAAAAATCTATCATTAGAGAGCTTTACAAAGAAGCTGAAGTACCTACTACAACAGAAAAATTTCCTGCAAAGAGCAAGAGATAGGCTCATATAACCTTGAAGAAAGCTTCAAGCCTCAATATCAAGAATTCAATGACGTGGGTGTTTTTAGTTATATTCCTCTTCTGAAAAAGATATGTATTATAATCACATTTTTTTAGGTTATACCAAGCTCTCTTAATTGCATGACGTTTGGGGCAGGGGTTTGGTAAACTTGACATAAGACAGAGAAACTGTGTTGTTGTCTTTAATCTGGATTACTTGGTTCTTTTATCTTGCACTTTCTTTCCAAATAGTTTTTTATGTATCTTTATTGGCTTCACTAGAGTAAAAAATACCTCAAGTACATTCTTTAGCATGTACAGCCAGCACAGGATCCAGCATAAAATTTTATATAAAAAAATGAATACCATGTATACTTACAAGATAGATAAGTGAATGAAATGGTAGCACAGCAGCTATCCTCGATTTCCATAAGTGGAATAAAATGTATATCTACCATGTTTAATAGTCCTTACTACCTTCAGAAATTTTCTTTCTGAACAAATTCTTCTTGTAAGTTAACATTTGTTAAATAAATGCTATTTTTCATTGATTTGTGAAACATTATATGATACATTTCAAAATGCTCTCATTCATTTACCTGCAATTAATCTCCAATGGAAAATAACCTTTAATAACCTATAACCTTTTAACTATATATTTCTGTCTTAAATCTTTACCATTAAATTTTAGCAATTGAAAAAAAGCTGAATATCAGGGAAGAGTACAGAAGGTTAACACCATAATTAATTATCAAAACTATTCTGCATTGAGAAAAATCATAGTAATGAAACAGAAAACACAAAAGCTTTGTGTTTGAACCCTGGCTCATGTACCTAGCTTTTCCTGTGCCTAAATTTTCTGGTTTAGAAAATAAGAAAGTACCTGTTGCATACGACCTGCTTGGTGTGAGAATTAAAATGTTATACCAAATAGCCTGTCACACAATAGATATTCACTAAACAAACATTTCTTTCTTTAGTCTCTAGATTGCAGAGTACATGGCATTTTCGCGTGACCCTAGTACTCTGGGGATGGTGAAGGAAGAAAGAAGTTTTTAAGAACTAACCCTTAAGCTGTTAATTCCCACTGTTATGGACTGAACTATGTCCTCCCCTAAAATTCATATGTTAAAGCCCTAACCCCCAGTGTGACTGTATGTAGGTTGGAGCCTATGAGGAAGTAACAAAGGTTAAGTGAAATCACAAGGGTTCTAATCCAAGAGAACTGATGTCTCTGTAAGAAGAGGAAGAAACATCAGCACCTACTTGCCCATTCTCTCACAAGCGCAACTGAAAGGCTATGTAAGGGAGCAGCCAGAAGGTGGTCATCTGCAAGCCAGCAACAGATCCCTAACCAGAAACAACCCAGAACACACCTTGATGTTGGACTTCTAGGTTCCAGAACTGTGAGAAAATACATTTCTGTTGTTTAAGTACCCATCCTGTGGTATTTTATTATGGCAGCCTGAACAGACTAATACATCTGCACACGAGTTCTAGCTTATAATTAGAGTTGGGGGTGAAGCAGGCAAATATCCCACGGTGTTATTGGAAATTAAAGTGTCCTTCTGACAATTCATGTTTTACAAGAAGATGAAGGTAGAGGTTATTTGCATTGCATGGCATGACAAGCTGGAATTCTGATTCCTACCTGCTATTCCAGGATCACTATTTTTCTCTGGCCAGGAAGTTCACCTATCCAAGTAGAAGTTGACCTCCTGGCCATGGCTTCATCCGCATCATGTTCACCCACAGAGAGAGCTTTTGCCTTGCCTTCACCACACGACATACATATATTTCTTTACCCTGTCTCCTTCCCTACTCTTCTGATGCTAACCCCACAGCATATACAGTTAATAAAGGAAGACCACATATTGTCATTCATTTGTGTTTTTCCTTCAAATGAATCATGTCTTAAGCAGTAAGCAAGCCTTTAATTCCTGCCACAACAGAGAAATATGTTTGTCATCATTTATAGGCTATAATTGAGGGTTAGCTTTAAGTAGCACTTTTACATATTATTGAGCACAAAATATTATCTTTATATTATAATTGGTAGTTCTGGGGCTGCTTCTGAATTTATACAGAGCCCCATTCTCTGCTGAGAGGGCAGGACATATGCTACAATCACCACTTGCCAAGACGGAAAGCATATGTGCCCCTTTCCAAAGTCATTCCCGAATTCAGTGAAGGTGTTTCCTAATGTTCATAATCAGCCTTCTCCACCCAGACAGTTATGAAAAGAGGAAATATGGCTTTCAGAAATATCCCTCCTTAACTTTCCTCTATCTTCAGAAGTGCCCAGTTTAATAGTATATTGCTTTACTCCTTGAGAATGGACTCAAGTTTTTAGAGAGTAACTCCCCTCCCTAGGAGCATGTGAATTCTACAAGAATGCTCCAGAGAAGGCACCGTGTAAGCTCCAGTGTGCACAGTTCTTCGTTTATATTCCAACAGAAGAGAATCCTGAGATGAAGATTAAAGTGTAAGAATTTATTTAGAAGGCAATTCTAGAAAACTGGTAGAAGAGTAGGAAGGTGAAGAATGAAAGAAAAGGGCTAATAAAGGGCATGTCCTCAAGCAAGTTGCCACTGTAGACAACTGGAGCTTAATTTACCTTGGGAACTAGAAAATAGTTTAGAACATGGGCCTCAAAGCTATCCCACTTCATGAGGATGGGAATGAGGGTATTTACTATCCACCCAAAGGGAACTGGAGAATATACGGGCAATGTTGGCTTGCTCAGTGGCTTCAAGAGTCAGATAACACTCAGGCAGAGCTGCAGGTGCAGGTAGACTGAAGTTTGGAAGTCACGCATAAAGCATCATTGCTTCAGGGATGTGGGTAGGGAATTGACAATGTCAGCTAAAGGGTCCTATTTCTTATTGATTTATTCATGAATATTCATGAATTACCTGCTTCCTTTAAAAAGTGATTTGAATGAGATAAAATCGGATTGCATAGTTTGTAATAAGCCTAAGAGCCTTCTAACAGTGAGACATTTTAAACTACATGTAGATTCTTTAAGAGGTTAATATGCTCGAATAGTTTAAGGATCTTCATTATAATCACAGCACAATCTGATTAGCAATCTTTGACAAAAGAATTTTCTAAACAAATGCAAACTTCAGCCCAAGCACTATTTGAACACAACAAATACCAACTAACCAAGGTTGAATTTGTAAAGGATTTTGTTGGTCTGTTGCTTTTCTATATGACAGTAACTTTTTAAGTGGTCACTGCATATTAGCTAGAAGAAATTTAGCTATTGTACATTTTTCCAGCTTAAATGCAGCTTTTTAGCAATTGTCTCTGCCCAGATTGCAGCTTTCTGCAACTCCTTCTTGGCTACTTAATAGGATATAAAGGACTTTCCACCTGATCTATCAATCCTGGAAAACAAGCTGCCTTTAAGTGTCAATCACACTTTCAGAACGCCCAAGGTGAACAAGAAAATTTTCTATGGCCTTATTAAAGATATTTAAAAATAGAATACTTGTCCTTCTTTCCCAGTACTTTCCTGGGTTTCATATCAGACTGAGGAAGCAATAAGCAACTGCTTGAAAGAAATGCCATCAGTGTGGCATATTCCATATAGAGAGTCTCTTAAAGTCTAAAGCTAGTATTTGTTGCTTGCATTCCTGAATGTCTGCTTGATTAGTCAAACCTTTTTCTGTTTTCTTTCTTTTTCTTTTCTTTTTTTT
>PVKP010033224.1:0-19496 GCA_004027715.1 Plecturocebus donacophilus | reverse complement strand
ACCCGAGGCTCTGAGATGAAGGTTCCACGGGGACTCCAGGCTCTGAAGAGGCAGGTTCCAAGGGGACCCCAGGGTATGAAGAGGCAGGTTCCATGGGGACCCCAGGCTCTGATATGCAGGTTCCATGGGGAACCCCAGGCTCTAAGATGCAGGTTCCATGGGGACCCCAGGGTATGAAGAGGCAGGTTCCATGGGGAACCCCAGGCTGTGGGGATGTAGGTTCTGCGTGGGACCCCAGGCTCCGGGGATACAGGTTCCATGGGCGACTCCAGGCTCCAGGGATGCAGGTTACACAGGGGACCCCAAGCTCTGAAGATGCAGGTTTCCTGGGGACCCCAGACTCTGGCGATGCAGGTTCTGTGGAGGACCTCAGGCTCTGGGGACACAAGTTTCTTGGTGGCTGGACCTTGACCAGTTGTGGTCCCCTCTCCAGCAAGCAAGATCCCAGCCTCACCCGCTGACTCTGGGGAGAAATGGGGATCTGGAGGGCAGTGCCCAAGGGGAGAGCCGATAGCTGGGTCGTGAAGCCAACACTGCACCGTGCCCGCCTCATTGTTCCTGCCGCTGAATCACAGGCTGAGTGGGTAGAAGGGGCCGAGGCCGTGTGAGCAAAGGACCCCAGGAGCAGGAGAACCCAGCATGAGGGAAGAAGAGCGGAGAATGACGAAACATTATCTACAATATATAAAAAGTGCTGGCCGGGTGTGATGTCTCACACCTGTGAGAAGCTGAGGTGGGTGGATCGCCTGAGGTCAGGAGTTCGAGACCAGCCTGGCCAACATAGTGAAACCCCATCTCTACTAAAAATACAAAAATTAGCTGGGTGTGGTGATGCACACCCGATATCCCAACTACTCAGGAGGCTGAGGCAGGAGAATCGTTTGAACCTGGGAGGTGTAGGCTGCAGTGAGCCAAGGCTGCGCCATTGCATTCTAGCCTAGGTGACAGAGTGAGACTCCGTCTCAAAAAAAAAAAAAAAAAAAAAGTGGCTGGGCGCAGTGGCTCACGACTGTAATCCCAGCACTTGGGGAGGCCAAGGTGGGCGGCTCATGAGGTCAGGAGTTCCAGATCAGCCTGACCAACGTGGTGAAAGCCTGTCTCCACTAAAAATACAAAAATTAGCCGGGCATGGTGGCACAAGCCTGTAATCCCAGCTACTCAGGAGGCTGAGGCAAAAGAATCACTAAAACCTGAGAGGCAGAGGCTGCAGTGAGCCAAGATCGAGCTACTGCACTCCAGCCTGGGAGACAGAATGAGACTTTGTCTCAAAAACAAACAAAAAAGACCCTGGCTGAGTGTAGCGGCATGCCTGTGATCCCAGCACTTTGGGAAGCTGAGGTGGGGAGATCATTTGAGGTCAGGAGCTTGAGATCAGCCCGGCCAATATGGCCAAACCCCATTTCTACAAAAAAGAGATTAGCTGGATGTGCTGGGGTGCCCCTGTAGTTCCAGCTACTAGGGAGGGGAGGCAGGAGCATTGCCTGAGTCCAGAAGTCGAGGCTGCAGTGGGCTGTGGTCCCAGCACGGCACTATAGCCTGCCTGACAGAGCAAGACCCGGCCTCTAAAAGAAAGAAAAGGAGAAACAGACAACCCAACTAAAAGCAGGCAAAGGACCTGTAAGGGGCATGCCTCCAAAAACAGGCACTGGAAAAGCAGCCCCCACCACGAGTCCCCAGGGAAATGCAGCCGGCCAGCGCCGGCGAGATGCCCTTCCCAGGGCCAGTGAGGAGGCGCGCAACCCCACCCAGGCCTGCTGGAAGCCCAGAAGTCCCCGCGATGGGACTACCCCAGGACCCAGCATTTTCCCTCCAGGTACACGCCAAAGAGGAAGCAGACAATCGCCACCAAAACTGGTAGTGGATGTTCACAGCAGCACCAGCAGGTGGACACAGCTCAGAACAGGCTCAACCACGGAGAGGAGCAAGGCTGAGACCCCGGCCGGGGCAGTGCAGGGGTGGATACCCTGAGGATGTCCCGCCCAGTGAGGGACGCCAGACACAGAAGGCTTCGCAGCGTGCGATCCCATTTCTATGAAACGTCCAGGACAGGCGGATCCAAGACGGAAGGGAATGTGGGTGCCGGGGCCTGGGGAGGGGAAGGGGAGTGACGGCTGATAGGGACGAGGCTGGTCTCTTTCTGGGGTGACGAGAATGCTCTGGAATTGGGCTGTGGTGGTGGCTGTACAACTTCATGAATATACTACAAACACTTTAAACAGGTGGATTGTACGGTGTGTGAAAATATCAAAATAAAGCTATTAGAATAAGTAGGCCCAGTGATCCCAGCTACTAGGGAGGCTGAGGTGGCCGGATCGCTTGAACCCAGGAGGTAGAGGCTGCAGTGAGCCAAGATGGCCGCAACAGTGAGGCAGCGTCTCCAAAAGAAAAAGAAAAGAAAGGGCCAGGTGCGGTGGCTCACACCTGTAATCCCAGCACTTTGGGAAGCCAAGGCGGGTGGGTCCCTTGAGGTTAAGAGTTCGAGACCAGCCTGGCCAACATGGTAAAACCCTGTGTCTACTAAAAATACAAAAATGAGCTGGACGTGGTGACACATGCCTGTAATCCCAGCTACTCAGGAGGCTGAGGCAGGAGAATCGCTTGAACTCGGGAAGTGGAGGGTGCAGTTAGCTGACACTGCACCACCGCACTCCAGCCTGGGCAACAGAGCAAGACTCTGTCTCCAAAAAAAAAAAAGAGAGAGAAATAAACAGAAGAAAGAGAAGAAAAGGAGAAAAAGAAAAAGAAAAAAAAGAGAAAGAAAGAAAGAAGCAAGCCAGAGGCGAGCCAACACCCACCACCCACAGCCCGGTGCTCAGAAGCAGGGGCCGCTCTGCCAGTGGCTGTGGCAACTCCCCCCAGGCGCAGGTTTCTTGGGGGTGTGTTTAGGGTGTCGGGACTTAGATGCCCCATTTAACTATGTTGAGACTTCACAGTCAAATCTGCACCTCTGGTTTCTGCTGATGTCGGCTCTCTCAGGGCTCCTCTGGGCTGAGGGTCTGCAGGTGTCCGCCCGCCAGCTGGCTGGGAGCCCAGGGCCGCTCCATGGCCCGCGTGGGTCTCTGGGACTGCAGTGGTGGGCTCAGGGCACAGGCTCTCCCTGCATGGCTGGCTCCCCAGGCTAGCACCACCCAGTCGACCTGGAGCAGCTGCGCTGGCCCCCACTCAGGACGGGACGTGAGTCAGCTGTGCCGCCACCCCGACCGCTGTCCCTCCTGCCACGTGCTCCCACCGGGCTTGCCAGCCCCAGCCCCAGATCTCTCCTGGGCAGGCGTGGAGCCCCGCACAGCACTCGAAGGCCCGGCGCTGTGGTCCCGACGTGCCGAGCTCAGCCCCTGCTCCCCGCCACCTGCACTGCCGCTGGCGACAGCCCGACCTGGCCACACGCACACTTCTCTGCGCCAGCCTCCTCTTAGCCCCAGCTGTCCTGCCCACAGCAGCCGCCGGACCTGGTGCCACCGCGCTGCCCAGAACTCCCACCTGCAGCACCCACTCCGAGGTCAGGGCCTGTGCACACCCGCCTGCTGCTGGAATACCTGCCCCAGGGGGTTCAAAGGTCACCTCTTTGCTCCAAGCCTCCACCCTGTCATGGAGGATGGCCTCGACACTCACTCGTGTCTAAAATCCGGGTGTCGTCAAGGACACCAAGGGCTGCCACCCAACTCCTGAGCTCTGTCCCTCAGACTCCCCGGCCAGCTCCTCTAGGGCCACCAAAGACCAGAACAGAGGCTGGTGACAAGTGGATCGCAGATACCCAGGGTGGAGGCTGAGCCTCTGCTCGAAGGTGGTGGGAGGGGCTGCACCTGGGGGTCTCCAGCCACCCTCTTCCTCCAAAAGCACAGCCCAGAGAAGGCTCAGTCTCATATCAAATCGGAGAGGCCACAGGCAGAAGCGCCCACGAAAGGGGGCCCAGAGGAGGGGCTGCCCCACCTTCTCCTGGGGGCGGTGTGCACTGGGGACCCCCACAGAGGCCCCACTGGAGCCTCTGGTGCTAGCGGAGGACAGCTCCCAGGAGTGAACACTGTTCACCTCTCCCTTGGAGGACAGGTGGAGGAGACCAGATCTCCCCACGTGGTCACCATAGCGACAGCTGGCCAGGCAGCAAGGGTGGGGGGAGCTGGCCTCCACCGCATCCCCGGGTGGACCTGGCAGGGCGGCAGGGGCCCTTCATCCACGGGGCCCGCACATCCTGAGGGCCCAGGGCCAGGCACGTGGAGAGTGGGCTGGGGAAACTGCTGGCCCCAGATGACCGCCCAGCAACGGTGACTCGGGCCCCGTGGGCAGCGGGCCCCTCAGGCAGCTGTGTGCATCAGGAGGCCCCAGGGAGGGTCACAGTGCGGCCCTCGGCGGGAGCCCCGGAACTCACTACTGCTTCCCTGCAGGCCGCCCAGAGCTTCCCGGCTGATCCACAGTGTGTCAGCCCCACAGCCCCAGAGGCACATGCAGCGCCCTGGACCCCTTCCCTCCCGCCCCAGCAGCGGCCACCACACCCCACATTCACACCGTCTGTCCCTGGGCCTCCTGGGACAGGCTGGACGGACGAGGCATGAGCAAAGCCGCTGCCTAGACCTGCTGGGGCCTGTGGGGGCTCCGCCTTACATCCAGAGGTGCCTGGGCCCAGGCCTGGCACTCTGCCTTCTCCTTCTTCCCAGGCGGCTTCAGGCACTGCCATAGGGACTAGGACCCCACACGTGCCAGTGCTTGGGTGCTACAGCTTGCCTGAGGCTCAGAGGAAGGTCTTCATGGTGGCAGAGTTCCAAGTGGGAGGCAATTCAGCACCCGCCTAACGCAGACCCCTGCAGCAGCCTGCCCAAGAGGGTGGGGCCAACACCCATGGGTTCCCTGGGTATTGCCAGCACCCGACCCCAATGCCAGGCTCCGTGCTCACAGGGTGCTGCCGGGGGCCAGTTCCCGAGAAGCCAGCTGTGTGGAGCCACTCCAGGGTGCTGGCCGGAAGTCACCGTCACCATGTCTGACACAACCGCAGACACACAGAGCAGGCAGCCAGAGGCAGACAGCGCACAGCCTGGGAGGACTCCGGCCACGTCTGAAGATTGTGGCCAGGGCTGCTCAGGAGGCCCGGGAGGGCCAAGCCACTGCAGGGGCAAGGAGAAGACAGGGTGGGCTGGGGGACAGGGGAGAGGGGGAGATGGGGTGGGCTGCGGGGCAGGGGAGGGGGGCAACTGGGGAGACTTCCTGCCCGGCGCCAACAGTGACACAGGCTGCAGCAGCCTTCGCTTCCCGGAGGCTCCCCGCCCACGCCAGCTCTTCCCCACCACCGTGGGCAGCAGGGCCTGGCACCCCCATTGTCCTCTCACCACCACTCGAAGACACAGCAGATGGCGCAGGTGCTGGGCGAGGGCAGTCAGCAGGCAGAGCTGGCACTGCCCTAGGGACCACCTGGAGACAGGGAGTTCAGGGGTGAGGCTGGCACCCAGGGCCACCACCCACGCCCACTCGGCTGCTGGGGGCTCAGTGCCCTCAGCAAGTCCCTGCCCACGGGGCACTCTCGCCCGCACCCCACAGCCACAGTACCGCAGCCAGCGCCTTCTCAGCAGGGTCGGGTCTGGGTCTGTGCAGCAGCCTGCGGCCTGAGCTCCAGCCGGCCGGGCTGGTTCCCGCAGCCACACGCCTCACTCCAGCTGAGGCTTCCTTTGCTCAGACACCCAGAGGCTCTTGTCATGTCATCGCCTTTCTTTTTTTTCTTTTTTTGAGACAGAGTCTCCCTCTATCACCCAGGCTTGAGTGCAGTGGCATGATCTCTGCTCACTGCAACCTCTGCCTCCTGGATCCAAGCCATCCTCCTATCTTAGCCTCCCGAGTAGCTGGGATTACAGCTGCCTGCCACCACGCCAGCTAATTTTTTGCATTTTTAATAGAAAGGGGGTTTCACCATGTTGGTCAGGATGGTCTGGAACTCCTGACCTCAAGTGATCCACCCACCTCGGCCTCCCAAAGCGCTGGGATTACAAGCGTGAGCCACTGCACCTGGCCGTCACCGCCTTTCACGGGGACAACTGCCACCACCGCCAGAGCCCCCGACTGCAAGTGTGGTGGCTCTCTGCTCAGGGCGCCCTCACGACGAGCCGCCAGGAGAGTGGCCAGGTGCCAGCCACTGCGCATCACCCACCGGATGCCAGGGGAGCGGATCGATCACCAAACACACCCGGCAGGTAGGAGACTGAGGCAAAGGCCCCAGATCAGAGCGGCCCAGCCGCTCAGGGCCTCAGCCTGATCCCAGAGCCCAGAAAGGCAATGGAGGCCTGCGACTGCCCAGCTGCCTGGGAGAAGCCACTACACACAGGCACTCAGCCCCCGGCAGCCAGTCCCCTCTGTGTCTGAGGCCCGTAGGAGCTTCCTGACACCAGCCTGGGTGTCTCGGCAGCATCGGAGCCGCCTCAGCCTCAGCCTCGGCCTCGGGGCAAGCTCACTGCCAGCAGAGACGCCCACTTCGAGGGTGCCGGCTGTGGCTGGGACTTTCCCCATTACCAGATTTGGAGCAGGCTTCTCGCCCAAGAACAACAAGTGTGCCCACTTCCCAGCACAGAAAATTCATTTTTCTTTTTGAGACACTGTCTTGCTCGTCACTCGGGCTGGAGCCCAGTGGCACCGTCACGGCTCCATGCAGCCTCCACCTCCCAGGCTCAAGCGCTCCTCCCATCTCAGCCCCAACAGTAGCTGGGACTCCAGGCATGCAACAACACACCCCACTAATTGTTGTTTTAATGTCTTGTAAAGACAGAGTCTTGCCCTGTTCAATGAAGTCCTGACACTGCACAGTGTCTACTGGCAGCTTGTTACACCCTGCTCCAAAGGCACAAGCAGGTGCCCTCAGGATCACTGCAGGGTGAAGACAGGCACTCCCCCCACTCCCCTCACCCCCTCCCTGCAGTTATTTGCCCTAAAGGAATTCACCAACGTTCATGATTAAACATTTGTCAATCGCGGTTCAATGCTGGCTCCCTGTCCAGCCTGTAAATTCCGTGAGAGCAAAGACCAGGACTACCAGACACCACTGAGTTCCCGTGACTAAAGGAAGGTCCTCCCCAGGCCCAGTGACAGTCGGAAGAGGTCAGGGTCCTCCTTGTCCAAGGCCACAGGGCCAGGAAGTGGTTCCACCACACCAGGATCCAGCCCTGTGCAGGCTCCCAGAGCAGTTAAGTGTGCCGCAGGTCAGGGCTGCTTTGTGGATGCCCAGCTGGCCACCTCCAACAGCCACGACTCCAGGCTTTCCAGGGGCTTCCCAGGACCTGTCCCAGGGCTCACACAGCTGTGAGGGGCTGCCCTGTAACTCACCCCGGCAGGCAGGCTGTCAGGCAACCAACCCCTTCTGCCACGGCCAGGGGGCACAGGAAATAGGAAGAGGCAGGAGTGAGACCCTGGGAGGCAGAGGAGCAAGGCAAGGCTCAGCCTCAGCTCCCCAGTCTTCGCCCCACACCCAGGACTTCACTGGATTTGTTCCTCCTGCTGGGGAGGGGAAGCCCTGTGGCTTCAGCAGACAGGAAGCCACACCTCTCTACTCTCTCCACTCCTGGGCTGTGTCAGCGCTCTCCCGCCATGCCTCAACTCTAGCACTGGTCCCTCCTCCGTGACCAAGACACAGGCTGCTTCTCCTGACTCCCTCCAGCCCCTTTCTGGGTCTCTGCTCACAGGGAACGCTACTGCTTCTGGAGGGCCTGGGCTCCTCTAAGGTGCCAAAGCGTAGCAACAGCCGGGTGGTAACGCACAGAGAGAGCACAGAAAATCCTCAACGCCGGCAGCCTCTTCCCCTGGGTACAGGGTAGGGAGTCCAGACACCCCTCCACCTCCTGCACCTGCTCCCCTCAAGTTGGTCAGGCAGTTCCCCGCTGAGCAGGCTCTGACACTTTTCTGCCGAGCCACCACGGGCCTCAGTTTCCCCATCTGCAGGCGTGGCGCGACGAAATCACTACTTTCCACGTTAGCCTGGGAAAGGGAAACTCTGGTCACAAATGTAGATCACCGCCGGGCACGGTGGCTCACACCTGTAATCCCAGCGCTTTGGGAGGCCCAGGCAGGAGGATCACTGGAGCCCAGAGGTTCAAGACCAGCCTGGGCCACACAGTGAGACCCTGTCCCTAAAAATAATAATAAAAACGCCAACTGCCGAGCCCGTTCCAGACCTGCTGACTCGGAAACCCCGGAGAAGGGGCCTGGGAATAGCGCCTTCCACGAGCACCGCTCCCACCTCCCCCAAGGTGACACCAGGTCCGCGTGGGAAACATCGCCCTAAATAAGCCGGAAGTAACACTCGGAACACCCAGGCCCGGGGTCCTCTAGGGGGAGGGCTGGCTGGAAACCCTTCGAGAAGGGGTGGGCGGCTCCTCCAAGCCCCGGGAGGGGAAGAACGCAGGCTCCGGTCACAAAGCCCTGCGGAGGGCCTCGGTCGGACCCCGGGACGGGGCCTGGAGCCTTCCGGCCCGGGGCCTGACTCCCAGGCGGCGGCCAGGGCTCCCCGAGGCGAGCCTGTGGCGAGGCAGTGCGCCCCCGAGCGCGCGCTGGGCAGGGGTCCCCTGGCGTTATTCTCGGGGTCTGAGTCCCGCCAGGCCCGGCCCTTGCCCCGCACCGCGCCACTGGGCAACACCCTCTGCTCGCCGGGCCTCACTTTCTCCGGGTTCGGGGGAGGGGTACCACCTGGGGTCCCCGCGGCCTCTCGGGTCGAGAAGGCAGCGGATGTGGGGTCACCCGACCCCGCTGCGCCGCCCCGACCAGGCCCCGCCACCCTCCGTCCGGGCCTCAGTTTCCCCCATGTGCAAGACGGGATTCGCGCCCGCACCGCCCGGGCTCCCCGCGGATCCACCCTGGGCCGGCGATGCCCCGACCCTCAGTTTCCCCGTCGTGGCCACGTCGCGCGTGGAGCGGGCGCCAGCGACCTCCATCCCGACCCGGGCCTTGCCTCAGGCCTGCGGCACAGACTCTACCGCCCGCCGCCCCGGCCCGGGCCTCACCGGCAGGCGCGGGACGATCTCCACGGAGCAGCAGTGGCAGAAGTACCGTCCGGGCTGCGGCGATGCCTCGGCCATGGCCGCCGCCGCCTACTCCGCGCCGCCCGCCCCCTGTGCGGCGCCCGCCGCCGGCCGTTTGCTGCTCCCTCGCCGGCCGACGCGCCCACGCACGCTCACGCACGGCACGCACGGCACGTGGGGCGGGGCGCGGGCGCGGCAGCGGCGTAAAGCTGCGCACTCGGCGGGCGGTGGCCCGGACGACGGTGGCCGCTGAGAGACAAACTAGGCCCGGCCGATGGGCGGGGCTGCGAGCGGGGGCGGGGCTCGGGCGGGGCGGGGCCAAGCCCAGGCGGAAGAGGCGAGGAGCGGGGCAGAGCCGAGGCCCTCCTCGCCATTCAAAGCTACCAGGGCCCTCGTTTCCTTCAAAGCTTCCCTTTCTTACCGTCCTCTCCCTTCACGGTACTGCAGACCCCTGTCATTGTTCCCGGGGCTCGCCAGGCGTTCTCTCCGCTCCGGGCGTCTGCACCGGCCTACCCCCGGCCCGGTGCCCCTTCCCCGACGCCCGCGTGGCTTTTCTCCAGGTCTTTGCTCCAGGGTCAGCTCACAGGGTCTCCTCTGCTGCCGTCCTGCTCCGCGGCACTGACTCCCACCCCGTGCACTGCAAGGCCAGCCGCACAGCAAAGGGATGTTCGCACCCACAGCGGCGCCTGACACCCGGCGGGCTCGGTGCTGTCTGTGCCCCACCGGCCCCGGGGTCAGGCACAGGCTGAGGTCTGTGGGGCCTGGCCTTGCTTTCCAAGATGCTACGCCCAGGCGCCTTTCGAGGGAGGAGAGGGCAGGAAACCTAACCCCCATTCCAAAATTAAGCGGGGAAACGAGGCCGGGCGCGGTGGCTCACGCCTGTAACCCCAGCACTTTGGGAGCCCGAGGTGGGCGGATCACTAGGTCAGGAGTTCGAGACCAGCCTGGCCGACATGGTGAAATCCCGTCTCTACTAAAAATGCAAAAATTACCCAGGCGTGGTAGCGCTCACCTGTAGTCCCAGCTACTCGGGAGGCCGAGGCAGGAGAATCGCTTGAACCCCGGAGGCGGAGGTTGCAGTGAGCTGAGATCGGGCCACTGCAGTCCAGCCTGGCGACAAAGCAAGACTCCCTCTCAATAAGAAAGAAAAAAAGAAAATTAAGCAGTAGAAACAGTATCATCACCCAGCGCAGGACCCAATCACGCTTTTATTTCTTTATTCATTCCACATTCATTGAGCATCTACTGCATACCAGACCCCATGCTGAATGCACGCAGATCCCCCCAGCCCCATGACATTGGACCGGAGGGGGGACTCGAGGGTGGCCGTAGCTCTGCCTTCGGAGACAAAAAAGGCGTTGGAGGGGAAAGGACATTGGAACCAGGGCTTTGAGGGATGAACAGGGTTTCGCTGGAGTTGGATTTTCTGCAAAATGAGGCACTGGCTCCAGAGTGTTGAGGAATTGAGTTGGAGACTGCATTTAGAGTTTGTTTTTGTTTTTGTTTGAGATGGAGTCTGGCTCTGTTGCCCAGGCTGGAGGGCAGTGGCCCGACCTCGGCTCACCGCAACCTCCACCTCCTGGGTTCAAGAGGTTCTCCTGCCTCGGTCTCCTGAGTAGCTGGGATTACCGGCTAGGCACGACCACACTCTGCTAATTTTTGTATTTTTAGTAAAGACGAGGTTTCACCGTGTTGGCCAGGCTGGTCTTGATCTCCTGACCTTAGGTGATCCACCTGCCTCGGCCTCCCGAAGTGCTGGGATGACAGGCGTGAGCCCCCGCACCGGGCCTGCATTTAGGGTTTTGAAGGTCCAGAGGCTGAGCCTCCTTCCTTCCTGTTCGTCTCTTCGGGGGTGGGAATCCAGTCACTGCTGCTCTGACCACCAGAGAGCGCACGGCCCCGTCCCCGGGAATCGAGGAAACCCCAGGCCGGGGAGGGGCAAGGCTCGGCGATTGACCCCAGTCCTCCCAGCCCCAGCCCCGGCACCAGCTGCACTCTGCCGAAGTGTAGGAGCAGCAGCAGGCCTGGTTCAAACGACACCAAACCGCAAACGCTGTGTCCCTGGGCAAGTGCTTAGCCTCTCTGAGCAGGCAGCAGAGCGTGCCGGTTTTCTGTAGGCTCGGGGCAGGCGTGAGGACCCCTGGCGCCTCCTCGGTCCTCCCTGGGCCCTGCTCTGCTGCCCGCCCTGAGTCACCTGGCCCTCGCTGGCCCCCTTGTGTGGGCGGAGCGGGTTCACACCTCTGGGCCTTGCAAGGCCATGCCCTCTGCTGCTACCGCCTTTCCCCAAGTCCCCTCTCCTTCTCTGCTTTATTTTTATTTTTATTTTTTTTACAGACAGAGTCTCGCTCCGTCCCCCAGGCTGGGGTGATCTCGGCCCACTGCAACCTCCGCCTCCCGGGTTCGAGCGACTCGCCTCCGTCAGCCTCCCGCGTAGCTGGCACCACAGGCACACGCCACCACGCCCGGCTAATGTTTTTGTATTTTTAGTAGAGACCGGGTGACACCGTGTTGGCCAGACTGAGGCTGATCTCGAACTCCTGACCTCCGGTGATCTGCCCACCTTGGCCTCTCAAAGTGCTGCGGTTACAGGCATGAGCCACGGCGCCCGGCCCGTCCCCCTGCTTTTAATTTTATTTTATCTGAGACGGAGTCTGGCTCTGTTGCCCAGGCTGGAGTGCAGTGTGCGATCTCGGCTCACAGCAGCCTCCACCTCCCAGGTTCGAGCAATTCACTTCCCTCAGCCTCCCTCGTAGCCGGGACCACAGGCAGCCCCACCACGCCTGGCTAATTTTTGTATTTTTAGTAGACACAGGGTTTCTCCATGTTGGCCAGGCTGGTCTCGAACTCCTGACCTCCGGTGATCTGCCCACCTCAGCCTCCCAAAGTGCTGGGATTACAGTGTGAGCCCCTGTGCCTGAGCAGACCCCTGCTTTTTTTTGAGACAGTCTCACTGTGTCACCCAGGCTGGAGTGCAGGGGTGCGATCTCGGCTCACAGCAGCCTCCGCCTCCTGGGTTCAGGCGATTCTCCTGCCTCAATCTCCTGAGTAGCTGGGATTACAGGTGTCTGCCCCCACAGCCGGCTAATTTTTGTATTTTTAGTAGAGACGGGGTTTCTCCATGTTGGCCAGGCTGGTCTTGAACTCCTGACCTCAGGTGATCCGCCCGCCTCGGCCTCCCAAAGTGCAGGGATGACGGGAGCGCCACAGTGCCAGACACCCCTCACACGAAACACCACAAAGCCGCCGCTCTTCCCCGAAGGGGCAGCATGTTGATCACACGGGCCAGTGAGCACCGACGCAGCCGCGCACAAACGCAGACTCACCGCTGCCCCGAGCCCCCGGCCGCCCCGTTCCACACACGGGCAGCCTGCTGTCTCCTGGCTCCTCTCTCCAGAGACCTCAACAGTGTGGCTTGGATCAGGCCGTGAGCTCCCCTGGCCCCTTCTTCCATCCAGGATCCGGTCCCGTGGAGCCTGGGGGCCTCTGCCCACAGCAGCCTCAGTAACTCATGAAGGAATGACCGACCCCTCCTGCCGGGGCGGGGAGGTCTGTTGACAGCTCTTGTCACCTTCCAGGTAAACCAAGCCCCGCGGGCATCACTGTGCAGTCACTCCTCCCAACCCCCCGGCCCTGGCCCCAGCTACCCCCATTTCACAGATAAGGAAACTCAGGCCCCCAGGGGAGGCCGACTGCCCGAGGTAGCAGCTTCGGGGCTGAACTGGCTGCCTCCTGGGGAAGGAAACGGTCCCTGCCCCCGTCACCTGGCAGGGGCTGCGTCACCGTCACCGGTCCTCCATCGAGCGCCATGGAGCCTCTGCTGTGTGCCAGGCCAGGGAACCCGTGCAGCAAACGCCTGCCTGAAACCAGCTCTCCACTCAACCAGGGGCAAGCACCATGATCAGAAGAATAGAGGCCCCAAACAGGGCCAGGGCCGGGCGCGGTGGCTCACACCTGCAATCCCAGCATTTAGGAGGGCCCAGGCGGAAGGATCACCTGAGGTCAGGAGTTCGAGACCAGCCTGACCAACGTGGAAAAACCCCGTCTCTACTAAAGATACAAAATTAACCAGGCGTGGTGGCGGGCACCTGTAATCCCAGCACTCGGGAGGCTGAGGCAGGAGAATCGCTTGAACCCGGGAGGCGGAGGTTGCGGTGAGCCGAGATTTCGCCATTTCACTCCAACCTGGGCAACAAGAGCAAAATTCTGTACCCCCACCCCCCCCAAAAAAATTAGCCAGGCATGGTGTTGCCCGCCTGTAATCCCAGCTACTGAGGAGGCTGACGCACAAAAGTCACCTGAACCCAGGAGCCGAGGTTGCAGTGAGCCGAGATCACACCACGGCCCTCCAGCCTGGGAGGCAGAGAGTGAGATTTCATCTCAAAAAAAAGAAAACAATGAAGGCCACAAACACACTTGATTCTAGCCCAGCAAGACCCGCGTCGGATCTCTGATCCCCAGAACAGTCAGGTAATTTGTCCGTGCTGTTTTCAGCTGCTGTGTTTGGGCTGCTTGTTACAGCAGCATAGGACACTCATACATCACGCTACAGTGAGTCGCCCCAGTCAGTCTGGGTGTTCGTGGGTTTCCCAGAGGCCTCGCAGCTGCAGGCGGCCCCTTCTGTCATTGGCCAGAGAGGGGTCACATGGTCGCGCCTGAACCAACGTGGGGAGCAGAAAAGTTCCTTTTTAAAGTTCCCTTTCTTGTTGAAGAATAAGTGTGCTAAGGACTGTTAAGCCCCATCCTACATAGCTGTTAGACACGTAGCTGTTAGACACGCCATGCTTACGGGCACATAGTACACTCTATGTCCTTGTCCTTTAACCAGGTAACTGTGCTGGACGTGCTCACAGGCATGGCCCAGCTCTCCATGGCTCTTACCTGTTTAGAAAAGTTGCTTGGGTGCGGTGGCTCACGCCTGTCATCCCAACACTTTGGAAGGCCGAGGAGGATGGATCATGAGGTCAAGAGATCGAGACCATCCTGGCCAACATGGTGGAACCCCGTCTCTACTAAAAATACAAAAATTAGCCAGGCATGGTGTTGCCCGCCTGTAATCCCAGCTACTCGGGAGGCTGAGGCAGGAGAATCACTTGAACCCGGGAGACAGAGGTTGCGGTGAGCCGAGATTGCACCACTGCACTCCAGCCTGGTAACAGAGTAAGACTCCGTCGTGAAAAAAAAAATAAGGCCAGGCGCGGTGGCTCACGCCTGTAATCCCAGCACTTTGGGAGGCCGAGGCGGGTGGATCACGAGGTCAAGAGATCGAGACCATCCTGGCCAACATGGTGAAACCCCGTCTCTACTAAAAATACAAAAATTAGCCGGGCGTGATGGTGTGTGCCTGTAGTCCCAACTACTCGGGAGGCTGAGGCAGGAGAATCGCTTGAACCCGGGAGGCGGAGGTTGCGGTGAGCCGAGATCGCGCCACTGCACTCCAGCCTGGGCAACAAGGGCGAAACTCCATCTCAAAAAAAAAAAAGTTTTAAGTTGTTAGCCCATCGGATTTTAGTTTAGATGGTGAGGCCTGGCTCCAGCCAACGGAGATCACACACAGCAGTAAGGACCACCCCAAATGCTCAGGGACAAATTTGCAGGTTTTCCTTCGTTCTTTGTACTCTTGTGGCAAGATGGCTAGCGAAGGTCCCCTTCCTGCAGTCCCGGAAGTAAAAGTTGCGTTGCTGAAAGGTCCTTTGTCTCAGTGCTGATTTTCTTTTCCGCACCAAACATCTGTTTCCAACAGGATGACTAGCAAGAGGAATGACTGACACCTCTGTGATCTTTTTTGGCCAATCAGGATTCACCTTTGGGGCTGGGTAGAGCCCTGCCTTCTTTTACGCATCTGGCTGCCTGAATCTCACACAAAATCAGGTCCCTCGTCAGGGAACGAGAAAAGCCAGCTATGGGGGGGATGCTTGGGGGCTAGCATGGAGAGTTACTATGGGAAGGAACCTGCACAGAGCAGGTGCAGCAGAAAGGAACCCAGGCCAACAAACCTGGCCTGGTGCCATGGCCATCGGGAGCCATGTGTGGTGTTTGAGCTGTGGAGGCACCTCTGATGGGAGTGTTTTTTGTGCGTTTGTTTTGTTTTTTCTTTTTTGAGATAGAGTGTCGCTCTGGTGCCACCAGGCCTGGCCAGTTTGTTTTGTTTTTGAGATAGAGTCCCAGTGTCGTCCAGACTGGAGGGCAGTGGTGCGATCTCAGCTCACTCAGCCTCCGCCTCACGGGCTCAAGCGATTCTCCTGCCTCGGCCTCCTGAGTAGCTGGGTTACAGGCGCCCGCCACCACGCCCGGATAATTTTTGCATTTGCAGTAGAGACCGGGTTTCTCCATGTTGGCCAGGCTGGTCTCAAACTCCTGACCTGAAGGGATTCGCCCGCCTCCCAAAGTGCTGGGATCACAGGTGGGAGGCAGCCGGTGGGGTTGTTTTAGGGCCCAGCTCACGCCCCTGTGATCCCACACTGCCCAGCAGGCCGTCTTCGGGGCTGTGCCGTGGTGATGAGCAGCACAGCCCCTCGCAGAGGCCCGGCAAGGCTTTGCTTCCTGGAGCAAGGGGGTTGCAACTTGTAGCTCAGAGGCTGCAGACGACAATGAACCAATGACAAAGGTCTTCTGGCTCAGGAACGTGGAGCCAGGTGTCCCTGTGTGTTCTGTACCAAGCCACAACCCACATCCCATCCTGGAGGCGGAGGGTGGCACCCAGGGTGAGATCCCTAGAGCCCCGCAGAACCCGCTGCTCTGAGTCCTAAAGGCTCCGCCTGAATAAACGCAAACTGTTTTACTGCAAAGGTGGTATTGTCAGCCCCAAGGGACAAAAACTCGGTTTAACTGGCTTCATCTCCCTGTGGAGGAGGAGTTCAGGCACAGCTGGATCCAGGGACCTCCAATGTCACTGGGAACTGCTGCTATCCCCTTTGGCTCTGTGGCCTACTGGGCTGGCCTCTCCCTGGCCATCAGAAACAGCCACCTGCAGCTTCAAGTTCACACCCTTCCAGCCCAGGCAGGAAGCGGGGGTCCCTCTCCCAGCAAAAATTCCAGGGCCTGAGTCGTCCCGGTTTTCCTTTTCTTTTCTTTTCTTTCCTTTTTTTGACACAGAGTCTTACTCTGTCGCCCAGGCTGGAGTGCAGTAGTGTGTTTTTGGCTCACTGCAACCCCGCCTCCTGGGTTCAAGCTATTCTCCTCCGTCTCCTGAGTAGCTGGGACTACAGGCATGTGCCATCATGGCTGGCTAATTTTTGTATTTTTAGTAGAGACGGGATTTCACCATGTTGGCCAGGCTGGTCTTGAACTCCTGACCTCAGGTGATCTGCCCGCCTCGGCCTCCCAAAGTGCTGGGATGAGAGGCGTGAGCCGCCGCGCCCGGTCTGAGACGGAGTCCCACTGTGTCGCCACCATAGAGTGCGATGGCGCAATCTCGGATGGCTGCAACCTCCGCCTCCGGGGCTCAAGCCTTTCTCCTCCCTCAGCCCTCCCAAGTAGCTGGGATGACAGGCACACGCCACCAGGCCCGGCTATTTTTTATCATACTTTTAGTAGATGGGTTTCACTATGCTGGCCAGGCTGGTTTCGAACTCCTGATCTCAAGGGATCTGCCCATCCCATGTGCTAGAACCACAGGTGTGAGCCACTGGACCTGGCCAGACGTCTCCTCCTCCAAGGACCCTTCGAGGACAGTGGGCCACCCAGAGAACCCAGGATGAGCTCCTGTCTGAAAGGCCTCAACTCAGTCCCATCTGCAGAACCCCCGTGGCCAGGGAGGGTGGGACACCCACGGGTTCCAGGGAAGAGGACCCTGTGGTCTCTGGGGCTGTGTTCAGCTGACCAACCCCAACGACACTTCCCCTCACTCACAGCTCAAACGTCTGTTCCCAGCGCACGCCCCTGCCGTTCCACGAGTCTCAACGTCCACGTCCCTTTCCTCTGGAAAGTCTTCCTCAGTGTCCCCCAGGCTGGGTCAGGTCTCGGGCACCTTTGCTATCTGGACATCCTCTGCCACGAAGCAACATGGGATTCCCACTGTCTGTTTCCCTGTCGGGGTTGACCTCGAGGGAGACTGAAGCCTGGGGCGGTGAGCAGAGGCACCGGGCGCCGCGGTGGGAGTCTGAGCCAGGGAGAGGCCGCTGGGCTGAGAGGTGGGCTGCAGGGGCCAGGTGGGGGCTGGGAGGCTGCCCCAGAAAGGGGTCTCAGGAGGAGGGGGTGCCCCAGAAAGGGGTCTCAGGAGGAGGGGGCGCCCCAGAAAGAGGTCTCAGGAGGAGGGGGCGCCCCAGAAAGGGGTCTCCGGAGAAGGGGGCACCCCAGAAAGGGTCAGTGACCTATCTGAGGTCACGCCGCACACAGCCTCTGGGTTAGGGAGGAAGACAGAGCCGGGAGCGGGAGGCCACTGGCAGCCAGCCTCGGTTTCCCCGGAGAGGCCAGAACCCACGTCAGCCAGACAATGACCCTTTGATTCGCACAGCCCAGGCCGGAGCGGCTGAGCCACAGCGGGGTCAGGTTTTGGCCGAGGTCACACTGTCCAGCCCCCGCGTACCCTCAGCGAGAACACAGGGTCCTGTGCTTGCCCCAATCCCCAACTCGGGGAGAATCCCGGGGGAATGCCAGGGGCCAAGGCCAGGGCAAGACAGCGGGGTGCCCTCCCTCGGTGCCACTAGGGCAGGAACTTGGCCCCTGGCCACCGGCTGCTGGGGGACACAGCCTGGCTGGGCAGCTAAGGTCAGGGAAAGGGTACGGGTGTGGCTTCTGTAGGCACGGACCTCACGTCAGGCACAGAGGCTGTGCCGTGGGGCTGCTGGACACCTCCGTTTCCACGCCTGGGGGGACAGTGCCAGAACAGCGGGCGACCAGACGCAGGCGTCCCCAGGAGGTGCCCAAATGCTCGCCACCACACCAACCTTTTTTACTTTCCTTAAAACATTTACCACCCTTTGAAATTATAGATTAATTTGTCTTTGAGGCCGGGCGCGGTGGCTCACGCCTGTCATCCCAGCGCTTTGGGAGGCCGAGGCGGGCGGATCACGAGGTCAAGAGATCGAGACCATCCTCGCTAACACGGTGAAACCCCCTCTCTACTAAAAATACAAAAAATTACCCGGCGTGGTGGTGGACAACTGTAAGCCCAGCTACTCGGGAGGCTGAGGCAGGAGAATCGCTTGAACCCGGGAGGCGGAGGCTGCGGTGAGCCGAGATCGCACCAGGGCACTCCAGCCTGGGCAACACAGCCAGACTCTTGTCCCCCCCCCGCCAAAAAAAAAAGATGAATCTGTCTTTGTATTGTGTTGTCTATGGCTTCTCCAAACCAGGAGCTTGCCGACGGAGTGATGGGGTCCACCTTGGTCCCCGTGACGCCCAGCCCCCTGCAGGGTCCTTCCCGCCTCCAGGAGATGGTCACGTTCGGTTCCTAGAAGCAGGAGCACAGAGAGTCTCCACAGAACCCTTGAGCTCGTCAGGGGCGCCCTGACAAATCCAGAGGCCCCCAGGACCGAAATCCGCTCCAAAGTGGGGAATGCGTCTGGCTGTGCCAAAGTCCCCTGGGGCGCAGCGCCTGCGGGCCCACGCAGATGTCGCTGTCATCAATTGTGGGCAACGCCTCCGCTGGAAACAGCGTCTGCTGAATCTCAGAGGGAGAGAAAAAACCCAGTAAACATTCCTGTGGATGTGACCCGCGGGGACGCTGGTAAAGGCTTGGCGGGCTGGACGCCGCGACGCCTGGGGGCGCAGGACGGAAGCCGGGCGTGCACACATGCGGGAGGCACGCGCGCACACACATGCGGGAGGCACGCGCGCACACACATGCGGGAGGCACTCGCGCACACACATGCGGGAGGCACGCGCGCACACACATGCGGGAGACACGCGCGCGTGCACGCAGAGGCCTCCCCGGGGGCCGTGGCTGGGCGAGGCCGGCTGTTGTCCACGAGGCCGGGAGGAGCTGTGTCTGTCCCACACCCAGCGTCTCCCCCCACGGGCTCCGGCGGCCAGGTGGATGGGTGGGCGGCTTCACTGCGAGCAGGGAACCATGTCTGGCTGAGGTTTTCGGTGCGTGGGGGGCTCAGGACCACGGAAGTCACACTTGGACCGTGGTCACATGGAAATCACAGAAGCGGGGTGCAGGGACCCACAGATGTGCTCCTCCTGGGCTCCTGCTAGCCAGCGGCCACCCCTGCAACTGAGGACCCCCAGACCCACTTCGACTCCTGGAGGCCGCCACCACCTCGAACTCACACCCCGTCCCGTTTCCGCTGGGAACAGCCACATCTCCCCAGATGCACTCCCTGGCTCCGGGAGGGGCCCCGGGCGCGCGCCCCCAGCTGCCCCCCGCGGCGGCGGGGACCGGCGCCTGCCCACCCCGCGCGGGACACGGCCTCGCCCCCGCCACTCCCGCGCCGCGCCCCGCCCCGCGCCCCGCCCCGCCCGCGGCCCGCGGGACCTTTATAGGGAGCGCCGGCCGCGCGCTGGGAAGTCGGTGCCGCCGCCGCCTCCGCGTTCGCCATGCGTCCCGGGGCGCCAGGGCCACTCTGGCCT
>PVKP010033223.1:0-25214 GCA_004027715.1 Plecturocebus donacophilus | reverse complement strand
TGCATTGGGTTAGAACATGTTCTTTTAGCTCACAGAAGTTTCTTATTATCCACCTTCTGAAGCCTGATTCTGTGAGTTCATCACACTCATCCTCCGTCAAGCCTTGTTCTCTTGCTGATGAGGAGCTGCGATCCCCTGTAGGAGGAGAGGCATTCTGATTTCGGGTGTTCTCAGCCTTTTTGCATTGGTTTCTTCCCATCTTTGTGGATTTATCCACCTGTCGTCTTTGTAATTGCCGACTTTCAGATTGGGTCTCTGAGTGGACGTCCGGCTTGTTGGTGATGAAGTTTTTTCTGTTTCTTAGTTTTCCTTCGGGGGGCGCCCCTTCCCCACAAAGCTGGGCCTTCCCGGGTTCAGCTGTGCTTGTTCTCGGTCCTCAGCGCTTCCAATTGCTGTTCTCCTTGTGGGGATGGGACCAGCCGAGCCCGACTAAAAGGGCATCCAGTCCTGTACAATCTGCACTGAGACGCGCCACACCGGCCAAAAGAGTCGTGCTGGCGACCCATGTGGCTCCTTCGCCGAGAATATCCCAGTCTGTGGGCATCAAAAATTCGTCTGCAATTGCGGCATCCACTCGCTCTCTGCGCTTTCACTGGGAGCTGCAATCCTGAGCTGTTGCTAATTGGCCATCTTGGATCTCTCTCCTGACCTACAGAATTTTATGTTGTGCCAATGTTATTTACTTGTAAGGTGCGCCTACTAAGTATTAATGTGGAGTTAACATGGAGCTGGAGAAACGTCTAGATGGGTATAGAATATTTTAGTGGTGTGGTTGGTGTCTCTCCTACTTTTATCTGCCAGGGTGTGGGTGTTTGAACTTTTCTGACTGCCGTGCATGGTGAGGAATACATTTTACAGAGCAGAGCCCATGCTGTTGGTGCTCCATCTGTAGCTCCTCGATCTACCCTGAGGTCACTGTGGACAGCTCCTTTGCACTCCTGTGGATAACCTGGCCCTCTGCCCAAGGACATTTTCTGGCCATGGGGGCACACTTGTTCCCCATGAGGCACATCCTAGGAACTGATGCCCAGGCAAGACTTCAATCAACAGAGGATGGGTGTTGTGACTGACGCACCACATCCTCACCTTAGGCTGAGACAGCTCTGAAGTACCTTCTACAGGGTTCCTCCAAGGGTTTCCATGAGTTTGAGCTCCAGGGTCCCAAAGCAGGAGCCAAGTCATAACAGAATGCTTCACTGACTTTACTCTTTCCTTGACTCCTTTCTTCCAGTCCCTTGCAGTACATTCTAGAATGACCTCCCAACAATAACCCATTTGCCCTCAAACCTTGATCTCAAAGAGTAGGATGACTGCAGTCAATGATAACTTAATTGTATATTTTAAAATAACTTAAAGAATGAAACTGGAGGCCAGGCGTGGTGGCTCACACCTATAATCCCAGCACTTTGGGAGGCTGAGGCAGGTGGATCACAAGAAAAGGAGTTCAAGACCAGCCTGGCCAACATGGTGAAACATTGTCTCTACTAAAAATACAAAAGTTAGCTGGGCATGGTGGTGTGCACCTGTAACCTCAGCTACTTGGGAGGCTGAGGCAGGAGAATTGCTTGAACTCAGGGGGGTCAGAGGTTGCAGTGAGCCGAGATCATGCTACTGAACTCCAGCCTGGGCTGTAGAGCAAGACTCCGTCTGAAAAAAAAAAATGTGATTGGATTGTTCATAACCCAACAGGTAAATGCTTGAGGGGATGGATACCCTATTCTCCATGATATGCTTATTTCACATTCTAGGCCTGTATCAAAACATCTCATGTACCCCATAAATATATACACCTAGTTTGTACCCACAAAAGTTTTTTAAAATAATTTAAGAAATATAAAAAACCTCTTTATCTCAGGGTCTCTTTGTGGGTAAAGGGGCAGTGATGATATTTGGTGACCCAATGTACTCATATCTGTCTTTTTTGTTTTTTTGTTTTTTTCTGGAGATGAGATATTGCCCAGGCGGGTCTCAACTCCTGGCCTCAAGTAATTCTCCCATGTCCCCCTCCTGAGTATCTGGGATTATAAATGTGAGCCACTGGGCCTGGCTGCATACTCATATCTGAAACAAAAGTTTCGAGAATACTTATCCTAATATGTCAAATGCACTCCTTCCTTTCCCTTCCCTTCCCTTCCCTTCCCTCCCCTTCCCTCCCTTCCCCTTCCCTCCCTTCCTCTCCCCTTTCCTCCTCTTCCCTTCCCTTTTCTGCTCTCCATGACCAGCTGAACTAATTTGATGACCCCCTCATGAGTCTCAGCCTGTAGTTTGAAAATCACTATCCCAGAGGGTGGGTGTATCAAGGAGAACTGGGTCTTGATCATAAGCATAATTTAATAGTCAGACTGCTCCTTGGGAGGCACTGCTAGCACTGAGGTCAGCCGGGAGGGTTTCTAGTGGCTCGTGGACGCCTCCATTTCACTGAATTTCAAACTGATGCTTCTTGTCAAGGGGCTACTTTATTGGCTTTGCTGACCATTTTGGCACAAAGCCCAGTAGAAACAATGTCCCCCTTTTCTCTGAATAATTCTATGGGTCCCCTCAGAGAAGACCAGGGCTTGGGACTGAGGGTGGAGAGAGCAATTAGGAAGGAGGAGGAGAAGTGGATGTGGAGTTTCAAAGGTCAGGCAGAGTACAATTAGTGAACTCTTAGACTTATTCCAAGTGCCTTTCCTGACTGGAAAAACAACAATAAAAGAAAGAAAGAAAGAAAAAAAACCCAAACCCACAAGTGGGGTAAAAGTGGAAGAACACTTTAATTCATAAGGAAAAGGGCTTGAATAATCGATGCTGCCGCCATGCCAAAGATAATTTCAGCGCTCTCTCTATCTCACAGAGACATTTAGCATTGATTGAGATCAAAGTTTCAGGGACCCCTGCTGCTAGGCTGAAAGGCAAAACTCACAGCGGCCTTTCTCTGCTCTGATAATGTCGTCTTTATGTAGTTAATAAACTGCACACTTCAGTCAAACTATATCATTACAGAAGACTTAGGGAGCTAATAATTTAAAAGCAAAGAATTGCCTCTGTTCTTCACTTTGAACTAAACAACATTCTGTTGAAGGAGCAGGACATCAAAGTCTTGTCACTATTACCAGTGTGGATTGAGCGAAAGGCCGCACAGAGAGGGTACTTCAGTCATCAAGAAAAAAAAAAAAAGAGAGAAAGAAAGAGAAAGATTAAAGATATTGGCTTATCAACCCAAAGGCAGTACCAGGTGTTTTATTACTTTTTTTTTCAACTATGTAATAAGCATCAGGTGGCTAGCTCATCAGTGAGTGTCCTTGTTAAATGAATGTACATGAACCAGGTCACAGACTATTCCCTTCCCACCTTTGCCCCATTCGGAACTTTGTCCTTAACTACCTTTATGTTCACTTTCAGCCTGACCACCCCTCTTACCATCCCTTGGCCTCCGGGGTTTCTGTTTTCGTGCCTTCTGTGGAGAGCAGTCGAGCGCCACGTCTCCTGCCCCTCGGCACTGGCTTGTCTGTATTTTGCCTCTGAAATTCCACTCAACCATTTGAACGGGTTTTTTTTTTTGAGATGGAAACCTCATTCCACCAGTTTTAAAGAACGACGTGACATACACCACATAAGTCATCTCCCTACCCAACCTCATACACTGTTCTTGGAAAGGTTCCTAGAATAGATTTGCTAGAAGCGGGGATTCTCAGGCAAGTGATTTGTGGAGGGAGGCTCTTGGAAGAAAATCCTTTAAGGAAGTGCTGGAAAGAGGGTCGGGAAGAGGAAGAAGCCAAGATGTGGCTAAGCTGAAGTCTGGTCTTAGCCTGATCCCAGGGGGAGCTAGAAAGTATGAAAGGCACACAGGGTGGTCCCCACTTGTGGCCTTTCTACCTTGTTATCAGTCACCCATTGGCTGCAGCTGCCTTTGGGTGGGAGGCTGACATTACAGACACTTCCCACCTCAGTGGTTCCTGCAACAGGCCAAGGGCAGTTCTCCAGGTAGCAGCCAGGAGCCTTTTGCATCAACACTCACAGCAGCGGGGAGACGGAGGTATCGTCCTGGTATAGGGGCTCTGGGCAGGACACCATGGAGGGTCAATCCAATGGTTTACCAGAAGACTGTAGAAAATGTTCTTGCTGTTTAAGCTAGCAGCTTTGTGTTTAGGTCTTTATCCTGAGGATTATATCACTGAAGATTTGTGAGAAGTTGTGCTATTGTCATCATCAACATAACCACAGTCACCATCCTGTGCTGAGCGTGTGTTTGCACTTTGCAGATATTGTCTCACTTAATCCTTTCAATCATTCTGTGAGGTGTTTGCATATGTTTTGTACATTCACGAAACTGAGGTTTAGAGAGATAATTATTCTTGCCTTTGAATGCAGGGCTTGAGAGTGGCATGTCCAGGGGATATTCATTGCAACATAATTTACAGTAATAAAGATTTGGAAAGAATTCATTTCTCCAACACGGGGTGTAGAGAGGTAAATTACTTACCTCTGTAGAATGGCATAATGCATAGACCATAAAAATGCTGTAATGATACAGGAGTGAGTCCACAATGCATTTCTAAGTGGGAAAATTAGAGCACAAAGCTGCATTATACTGGGGTGTGTGTGTGTGTGTGTGTGTGTGTGTGTGTGTGTGTGTGTGTGTAGATAATATTTTTAACATATTAAGGGATATTTTTGTGTCCACATTTCCTTTTACCCTTTGTGGAACCTCCTCCCTACCCCTATCCTCTGTATTAAAGTTCAGCTCTTTGGTGCTGTTTGCCTCAGGGAAAGGAAATAAATAGTAGGCAGTGGAAAAGACAGAGGAGTATAAGAAGAGGGGGTGGAGTTGGAGGCGAGGCGAGGCGACCTGGCTCTGGGATCTGGCATCCACCCATGGACCACATCCCTTGCTCCCTATTTTCTCCCCATCCTATTCCAAGAAGGGAGATTGAACTGGAGATACTGAATTCCTGCCTGCAGGAATCAAGATCATAACAGAAATCAAGCTGAGCTAGAAGAAATAAAGATCTATTTCTTTCCTACCTAAAGCTGTGGACGAGGATTTATGCCCACTGCTTGTGCACAGAAGGGTAAAAGGAAATACCACAAAATGATGATTCAGTGGTTATCACTGAGTGATTTCTATTTCCTTCTTAGTGCTTTCCTGTGTGTTTCATGGTTTTTTTTTTTTGCAATAAAACATTAATTTTGTAGTTGAAAAAGGTTTTTTTAAAAAATTTAAAGAGTACTTCGTTAGTTTCTGTGATCAAACTCATGTAGATGGGACTTTACATATTTAATACAGTGTGTTACCCTTGTACAAATGGAAAAAAATTAAGTTTAACTTTTCTAGAGCAATATGGCTGTTAATTTCTGTACAATGCCACCTCAACATGGTAAACTGGGACATTTTTCCAAAGTGGATGGCACAGTTGAAGTTTCCAAAAATTCAAATTATATGTAAACCAATAATAGGAGTATGGTGTGCATTAATAGCAGCAACAGCTTATAAGAAAAAGTTATATTTAAAATCTTTCTCTTGAAGGGAACACTTATACACTGTTGGGAATGTAAATTCATTCAGCTACTGTGGAAAACAGTTTGGAGATTTCTCAGAGAACTTAAAGCAGAACTACCATTCAACCCAACAATCCCATTACTGGATATATATCCAAAGGAAAACAAATAGTTTTACCAGAAGGACACATGCACTCACATGTTTATCACAGCACTATTCACCATAGCAAAGACATGGAATCAACCCAGATGCCCGTTAGCAGTGGATTGGATAAAGAAAATGTGGTCCATATACACCACAGAATACTATGTAGCCATAAAAAAGAATGAAATCATGTCCTTTGCAGTAACATGGATGCAGTTGGAGACCATTATCCTAAGTGAATTAAGGCAGGAACAGAAAACCAAATACCACATGTTCTCGCTTGTAAGTGGGAGTTAAGCATTGGGTACATATGGACATAAAACGGGAATAATAGACATTGGGAACCACTAGACGGGAGAGAGAGGGAGAAAAAAAGAGCTGAAAAACCACCTATTGTGTACTATGCTCACTACCTGGGTGATGGGGTCGTTTGTACCCCAAACCTCATACAATGTAACCATGTATCATACAATGCATCTATCATACAGTGTAACCATGTAACAAACTTGCACATTCCCTGAATCTAAAACAAAAGTTGAAATTATCTTTTTAAAAAATCTTTCTCCTCCTCTTTCTCCTTCAACAACAAGAGCAACACCAGCTTACATTTATTAAGGAAGCTTAATATGTCAAGCATGGGGCTGGCCGCTTCATATTATCCCATTCATTCCTCACAGCTCCCCTATGGGGTAGGTACTATCATTCTTGCAATTTACAGGAAGGAAATTTGAGGCTCAGAGAAGTGAAGCAACTTAGCCAAAGTGTCAGAAATGTGGTGATAGTCCAGGTCTATCTGAATTCAAGTCCAGGTCAAGTCCAGGTCCAATTCAAGTCCAGGTCTATCTGAATTCAAGTCCAGGTCCAACTCAAGTCCAGGTCTATCTGAATTCAAGTCCAGGTCCAATTCAAGTCCAGGTCTACCTGAATTCAAGTTCAGGTCCAATTCAAGTCCAGGTCTATCTGAATTCAAGTCCAGGTCAAGTCCAGGTCTATCTGAATTCAAATGCTATGCCCTTTCCAGCTCACTCCATTGTCCATCAGGGGAACTTTTTCTGCTAAACACAAAATTAGCAAAGGCATCTGGGGATGGGGTTAGAGACAGCAAGAGAGCCTGGTTGCTGAACAGAGCTAGGCTTGCCAAGAAACAGAAGAGCCCATGAAAAGGGCTGGCCAGTGTGGGACCTGGGACACAATTCTCTGTATAGTAAAAAAGAAAAATTTGCCATGATGATTTATGTTGATACAACAATAAAAGGGTCGCTTTTGAAAGTTATTCTAATAACTGAACTGTTATTAAGAGACAAAGGTACATGAATCACATCGACATTGATCTACTTAATATTATTTCTGAACTAAATAGTATTTTTTTTTTTTTGAGTCAGGGTCTTGCTCTGCCACCTAGACTAGAGAGCGGTGATGTGATCCCAGCTCACTGCAACCTCAACCTCTGTTGCTGAAGCAATCCTTCCACTTCAGCCTCCTGAGTAGTTGTGACTACAGGTGTGTGCCGCCATACTGGGCTAGTTTTAAAAATTTTTTGTAGGGAAAGGGTCTCACTATGTTGCCTAGGCTGGTTTTGAACTCATGAGCACAAGTGATCCTCCTGCCTCAGCCTCCCAAAATGCTGGGATTACAGGCATAAGCCACCATGTCTGGCAGCAGTATTTTTTAAGGTACATTTCCATTGATGTTTGACAGAGAAGAGCACACAGCAAACCAGGATACAGCATAATGAATTTTCACAAAGTGAACACACTCAGGTAACCAGTTCCCAATCAAGAAACTGGCATTCCAAGAAACTCAGAAATTCTCTCATGTCCTCATCCAGTTATTTTCCCCTCAATAAAGGTAACAACTATGGTATGTTAATGAGATTTATCCCTGATGCTTATGTAAAGTTTGTTTGTGCCCATTGACATATAGCTTTTTGTATATTTATCATATGTGAGTATATACAGTAAAATTTACCCATTCTTCAACCCATTTATTATTTACCTATTCATTATCATTTACCCAGTCATCAACAATCAGTCCTGACTGGCATTCATTGTTTCTTTTCTATTTTTTTTCGTGTTGTTTGGTGAACATCATATGCATTTCTTTCAGGCATATACCTAGGGACAGAATTGCTCAGTCATAGGGTACATGTATGTTCTACTTTGGTAGATGCCATAACAAAGATATCCAAAATGATTGTATCAAGTTACATCCAACTAGAAGTGTGTAAGAGTTTCCAATTTCTTTACATCTTTGCCAACACTTGGTTTTCTGTTTTGGTGGGTATATTGTGGTATGTCATCGCCTTAGTAAAACTGAGTACCTGAATACTTTTTCATGGGTTTATTTGCCAATTGGATATCCTATTTCTGAAGTCCTGTTCAAGTCTTTTGCAGAGAGCAGTTAAAGAATAATTACTATAGTCTTTTGCAGATGGTAGAATTTTGATCCCCACAGTTGGTTTTGTTGGACACTGTGGTTTGTGTGGTATGGTTTTTGATGTTTTCTTACTCAAAATTACATGTATCCATTAGATTTTTCACTAATGCATAAAATGTCTATGTCACAGTTTCTATTGACTAAGACATTAGCTGCCTACCCTAAAAGTGTAAATGTTAGAGAGAGAACAGAGCATAGTGTATGATAGGTTCTTTTAAGTTGTATGGAACAAGGACATATTATGACATGGGTATGCAGGGAATCTAGAGAGATAGAAAGTGTTTCAGCAGCCTCAGAGCCAAGCTCCACAAAGAACTGGAACATCTCATAACCTGAGTATTGGTATTTTAACAGCAACTTCAGTCACCTAACAGAGTGACCTGGTTATATGCTTGTCTTCTGAGCAGAAGGTGTCATTTATTGACAAAGCAGTACTAGACTTTCTTTCTTCCCACTTCCCAGATTCTGCCATATTAAGGCTTCCATAGTCTCAGAGTTTCTATAACATCTGCATAATATCTTCACTCCATGTATCTTTCCATGGCTTCTCCTAGTCCATTAATCTCATCTCTCTTTCTCTGCAGGCCTCACTTTTCAGTGAAGAATCAGATTGGACAGCCATTGTAGGGCACTCTATGAACAGAGCTCTTGCACCAAACTACTTAGAGGGTGACTGGCCAACCAAGATGGTTGCTTCATGTCAGCCAGCTGTGTCAGTTTCACATGTGCTATGGATTGGATGTTTGTCCCCTCCAAACCTCATGTTGAAATTTGATCCCCAGTGTTAAAGGTAGAGCTGAATAGGAGGTGTTTGGTTCATGGGTGCAGATCCCTCATACATAAATGAATGCCCTCCCTGGGGGAGGGGGAGTGAGTTCTCACTTCATTAGTTCCCATGAGAGTGGGTTGTTTAAAAGGTGGCACCTCTTTCCTTTCTCTTGCTTCCTCTCTCACCATGTGATCTGTGCACACACCAGTTCCCATTTGCCTTTTGTCATTAGTAGAAGCAGCCTGAGGCTTTCACTAGAGGCAGATGCCCACTTTTGAACTTTACAGCCATCAGAATCATGAACCAAATAAACTGCTTTTCTTTATAAATTACTCAACCTCAGGTCCTCCTTTATAGCAACACAAAATGGACTAATATTTTGTTCTTTTCATTTTAAAGAGAATATTGAATGCTAGAACATTTCAGTGGCTTCTGCAATTTACATTCTATAAATGGTAGAGCTGGGATTTGAACTCATACCTATTGCATTCATTTATTCATTCGTACCATAAATTCTTTTATTTATTTTTAGTCAACAAATAAAAACTATAAATATTTTTGATGTACAAAATTATATATTGAAATATGTATATATTGTGGAATGGCTGAATTGAGTTAATTAACATTTATATTACCTTATACACTTATTTCTTTTTTTACGGTGAGAACACCTAAAACACACATTTTTATTAACTATCATCACCATGTTATAAAATAGGGTCTCCTGAAATTATTTCTCCTATTCAACTGAAATTTTGTACCCTTTGGCCAATATCTCCTAAATTCTCCTTAATCCTCAGCCTCTGTAAATTGCAATTCTTTTCTTTGTTTCTATGAGTTTGATTTTTCAGGTTCCATATACAAGTGAGATAATGAACTATATGTCTTTCTGTGTCTGACTTATTTCACTAAGCATAATGTCCTCCAGGTTCATTCATGTTGTTACAAATGGCAGAATTTCCTTCTTTTTAAAGGCTGAATAGAACTGTTTAAGTCTTTAATTCATTGTGTATGTACCACATTTGTTTTATCCATTCATCCATTGATGAACACTTAGGTTGATTCCATCTCTAGGCTATTGTGACTAATGCTGCAATGAATATGGGAGAGCAGATATATCTCTGACACACTGATCTGCTTTCCTTTGTATGTATACCCAGTATGGGGATTGCTGGATCATATGGTAGTTCTATTTTTAATTTCTTTAGGAACTTCCATACAGTTTTCCATAATGACTGAGCTAACTTACACTGGTTTTCTTTTCTCCACATTTTCACCAACACTTGTTATCGTTTGTCTTTTTGATAATAGCCATATTAATAAATGTAAGGCAGTATCTTATAGTGGATTTAATTTGCATTTCTCTGATTATTAGTGATGTTGAGCATTTTTCAAATTCCTGTTGGTCATTTGGATGTCTTCTTTTGAGAACCATCTATTCAGGTCCTGTGTCTGTTTTTTTAGTTGGGTTATTTATTTTCTTGCTATTGAGTTGTTTGCATTCCTTATAGATTTTAAATATTAAACCCTTATCAGATGTATAATTTGCAATTTTCTCACATTCTGTAGGTTGTATCTTCACTCTATTGATTATTTCCTTGGGAGTGCAGAAATTTTTTAGTCTGATGTAACCTCATTTGTCTATTTTTGCATTTGTTGCCTATGCTTTGGGGTCATATCAAGAAAACGTCATCTAGATCCATGTTATAAACCCTTCCCTTATGTTTTATTTTAGTCATTTTACAGTTTCAAGTCTTTTGTTTAAGTCTTTAATTCATTTTGAGTTGATTTTTGTATATGGTATGAGATAAAAGTCTAATTTTATCCTTCTGCATGCGAATATCCAGTTTCCCAGTGACATTTATTGAAGAGATTGTCCTTTCCCTGTTGTCCATATACACACACACACATATATCTATAAATACATAAATATATATATATATATATATATAGAGAGAGAGAGAGAGAGAGAGAGAGAGACTAATTCTATTCATGACAGCGCTTCCCTCATGATCTAATAAACTCTAAGGCTCCACTTACTAATACACATTGGTGACTAGGTTTCAACATATGAATTCTGGAGGAGACACAAACATTTAGATTATAGCAGATAAAGAACTCTGGGCATGGTAGAAAACATTTGTTAGTCTGGTAGAGTTTCCATCCATCCGTCCATCTATCCACCCATCCAACCATCTCTACCTTTGCCCATTAATTAAACAAGTATCTGTTGAGTTTAAGTAAGTGCTAGATACAGGACTTCTGAGACAGAGGGTTTGAAGCACTAGGTCAAGGTCAAACTAGCAAGACATACTTCCTCTCCTGGAGGCCAGGATTCAGCCAGATGTCCTCTTTTTCATCTGCAAAATAAGCAAATCTAACCTAGATACTTGCTTACATCTCTTCCAGTGCTATTACTTGATGATTTAAGCAATTTTCAAAAGGGCTAATATCTTAGCGTGTTATCTGATTCGGTCTTCTCATGTCTGGGATGAGAAAATCTAAACCTGGGGAGCTCTAGGGATTTGACCTGAGGTGACTTCACTCTCCTGGTGACTCTATTACTCAGCGATGCTGTGATGACTGGTAGACAAGGACAGAAGAGGCTGCGGACAGAACGCATGGGTTCCAGGACAGCAGTTCAGCCAAGACCAGAAGTAGCTGGTATGGTGGTTACCTCGGAGGGCTGGCCCAACCCAGGCACAGATTGGAAAAGATTTGGGGGTGGGGACAGAAGAGCTGCCCCGTGGTTTTCTTTCTTTTCTCAACAGTTGAACCCCAGCACATATCTGTGTGGGCATTGAGAGAAAACAGGTCCAGCTGCCTTGCAGTGGCCCCAGGAGCCTGTGAAACGTCTGCTCTGACCAGGCTCGCGGATGCTCTGCCCAATGGCTGTTTCCTTGACTTGTCTCTTCCAAAAAGGAAATTGCAGACATGTTACTGCTTTGCTCAGGACTGGGGATTATGGAGCTTAAACTCTCTCCTCCAAGCCATGTTCAAGTTTTGACTTAAAAGGGAAATGTTTCATTTTAGGCCAAATGCATCCCCCTTCTTTCCCCCTTCCTGGAACGAGAACAAAGCAATTCAAATCAGAAAACAGGGGGAACTCCATGCGCCCTGTCCACGGGGACCCGGCTCCCAACTGGATCCCACGGAATTTGATTGAAGTGCAACTGAACCCCTCCACGTTTGTTCAAATGTCATTTAAATAGAAACGTTTCAAATCTCTGCCAAGGAACTGAGCAGGGGGTGGCATGGAATGGAGTCAGGCCCTCACTGCTCTGTGGGCTGCAGCGGGCCCAAACCACAGGGGCAGGACCCAGGCGAGGCTGACTGAAACCCAGCACAAGGGAAAAACAAAGCAGTGGGAAAAGAGGGGAGAGGGGAAAGAGGAGGGCCGGAAAGCGGGCAGAGGTGGACTCTCTGGGCAGTTTTACACTTAAAGATACAAGATATAAATGAAACACAGATGTCTACATTTTGGGATCTTTTTTAAACTTTATTATTATTATTATTTTGAGACAGAGTTTCACTCTTGTCGCCAGACTGGAGTGCAATGGTGTGATCTTGGCTCACTGCAACTTCCGCCTCCCAGGTTCAAGCAATTCTCCTGCCTCAACCTCCCGAGTAGCTGGGATTACAGGCACCCACTATTTTTTTTGTATTTTTGGTAGAGACAGAGTTTCACTATGTTGGCCAAGCCGGTCTTGAACTCCTGACCTCGTGATCTGCCTGCCTCAGCCTCCCAAAGTGCTGAGGTTACAAATGTGAGCCAACTTTATTATTTCTAAGATAGAGACAAACTCTGAAAGCCTGAACATATTCATGATCAAGATTATGGCTGTCACCTTCTTTGGTGTCATGATGATTCGAGCGTGCATGCGTCATTGCAGCTGTTTTTAGCTTACCAGTTTGGAAAGAGGAGAGCAATCTTTGACTTGCCTGGGCTTTGTCAGGACTGCTGAGTAAGATGTGGTTGGAGGTCTGGGGCTGAGGGTTTGGGTCTTAGTTTCCTTACCCCACTCGATAAAGGCAGCCATGAGGTCAGGGGTTTGAGATACTGTTGGTACCCAGGACTGGAAATCTGCAAGCGTTATCATGGTGTACCCTGGGTGTGCCCAAGAGAAGGAGGCTGGACTTTCATCCTCCACTCAACTGTAATGACTACTCTTCGATTGGTTTTATATTTTGAGTTCTGGGTAAAATTTTGTGGAAAAAAGAAATCTGCCACTAACAGCACTGTTTAGAACCACTAAGGTAGACATTTCAAAAGGTCCATGGTTCTGACATTCTATGAGATCAGAAATGGGGAGAGATTGAAGTCAGGATCATTCCTTCATCCCTGAAGATCCATTAGCATGGGACAGAGTTAACTTGCTGCACTAAGACTTCCTTCCTGGCTAGGCACAGTGGCTCACACCTGTAATCCCAGCACTTTGGGAGGCAGAGGCTGGTGGATCACCTGAGGTCATGAGTTTGAGAGCAGCCTGGCCAACATGGTGAAACTCCATCTCTACTAATAATACAAAAATTAGCTAGGCATGGTGGTGCATGCCTGTAATCCCAGCTATTGGGAGGCTGAGGCAGGAGAATCGCTTGAATCTGGGAGGCAGAGTTTGCAGTGAGCCAAGATTCACGCAAGTGCACTCCAGCCTGGGTGACAAGAGCAAAACTCTGTCTCAAAAAAAAGGACTTTCTTCCCCAAGACAGATAAGATGGGCTTACCTGGCTGCTGAGAAAACCATGTTGTCAGGACACAGTACAAGCAACTCCTATGATTCTTGTCAAATAATGATGATATGTTCACATCTGATGCCTTTGTTTGTCTTTCAGCCTTTGCCCATGGAAAGCTACAAAGCAGTGCTTCTCCACATTTCGCAGGGTGAGAACACTTTAGAACTATTCTATGGTTCTTGTGGATCCCTGCAGATTGGTAGGTAGACTTACCTTACCTGTGGACAAAGAGAATATATGATGAAAGAATCCATTCTAAATTTAATAATTTTCTGAAGTAAGCTTTCATTTTATTATTATATCTACTTGTGTTTGATAAATCAGTGCATATATATGTGCAAGACATTACTTATTCATTCTATGATAATGCTTGGTAGAAAGACAAATGGAGAGTCACTGCAGTTACTTGAGAGTTCACAGATTGGGGAATTTGCTATTGGATGTACAGAAAAGATAGCAAATATATGGAATGCATGTCTCCAGGTCCTTACCCTTTACCTATTCCATTGTGATACTTCTTTTCCTGCTGAACCTGAAACTCAAGCTCAGAATCACTTTCAACACAATACTCCAAGAAGCCACTACCAATCTATGGGAGTTAGCATGTAAGATAAACTCATTCCCTTCCTCTGGTGTAGACTAAAAGTTTCTAGAGTGTAGGGTCAGAACATGCTTGCTTGGCATTGTTCTGAATCTAAAGAACCCTAGAACTTGAGAAGGATTCATATGGGCTTGGATCCAGCAGACTGGTGAGTGACTTAGGACTTATGAAATCCTGAGAAAACTCAGTATTGGCGCCACTACAATATGAGTCTCCCCTGAACTGAAATAACCTGAAGATGTAGAAGAAGTGCAGCTCAAGAGTTGCTGATGGTGAGATCACCCCTTCCTTATGGACATTTATTCTTTTATCTTAGAGAACTTCATAAAGCAGCAGGATATAGTCAAGCAAGACACATCCCCTTTCATCACTGTGTTCAGCCAAGAAGAAGCCGTGAGACTGAAATGGCCTTTGCAAAATTATGACTGAGCCGGTGAAAGAGATCTAACCTAACTGCCTCCATCTTGCTTCTAACCTTTAAGCTGTCCCTGTTCCTTCCTGGGCATAGGCTGAACTAACTTTGGGAGGAACTTAGTTTACAGTTACAGTTCTACAAAAAAAACAGAAAAAACCTCCGCCCAACTGGATAAAGGCAGCCACGAGTTCAGGAGTTTGAGATACTATTGGTATCCAGGACTGGAAATCTGCAAGTATGGTGCCTCACGCCTGTAATCCCAGCACTTTTGGAGACCGAGGGTGGCAGATCACGTGAGGTCAGGAGTTCGAGACCAGCCTGGATAACTTGGTGAAACCCCATCTCTACCAAAAATATAAAAAATTAGCCAGGTGTAGTGGTGCACCCCTGTAATCCCAGCTACTCAGGAGGTTAGGGCAGGAGAATCACTTGAACCTGGGAGGCTAAAGTTGCAGTGAGCTGAGATGGTGCCACTGTACTCCAGCCTGGGTGGCAGAGTGAGACTCTATCTCAAAAAAAACAAAAAAAAACCTCCTCCTTGCCTGGGGACTAAACTGCCTTTGTCAGACTAACAGAGCTGATTGCAGCTGGAGACTATACGATTCTGACTCTCCCTAAACTGCTTCTAAGATCAGTGCCTGAGACATTTTGCAGACCCTGTGCTTGATGGATCAGGAGGCACCACCCAGACGGATAAACTGGTGCATCTGATCTTGTGGCCCGCACCCAGGAATGGACTCAGGGCAAAAGGACAGCTTCAGTTCTCTGTGATTTATCTCCTATCTAACCAATCAGCACTCCTGGCTTACTGGTTTCCCCCCACCCACCAAGTTGTCCAAGATGTCCTTAGAAACCCTGATCCCCTAACGCTTGGGAAGACTGATTTGAGTAATAAAACTCCCGTCTCCCGCACAGCTGGCTCAGCCTGAATTACTCTTTTTCTGTTGCAATTGCCCTGTCTTGATAAATCGGCTCTGTCTAGGCAGTGGGCAAGGTGAGCCCATTGTGCAGTTACAAGACACCCCTTTCAAGAGGAACCCCAAGGGATGGTGATGGCTCAGGCACTGAGAAAAGACCTGAGACGTGAAGGAGGCATTCGTTCACTATAACTTGGCTACTTACTGAAACAGTAGACCTTCAGAACTGAAAGAGACTCAAGAACAATCTCCGTTTACAGATGAGAAAACTGAGGCCCACATCTATGAATATTCATATATAATTAATTATTTCATTAATTAGTGATCTAATTTGGTATAATCGTACCTTCATAACCTCCATCAATTTTCAGTGACTTTGGTTAAAAATCACTAAAGCGCTTGGGCGTGGTGGCTCATGCCTGTAATCCCAGCACTTTGGGAGGCTATGGTGGGCAGACCACTTGAGGTGAGGAGTTCAAGACCAGCCTGGCCAACATGGTGAAACACTGTCTCTACTAAAAATACAAAAATTAACTGGGCATGGTGGTGGGCACCAGTAATCCCAGCTACTCGGGAGGCTGAGACAGGAGAATTGCTTGAGCCTGGGAGGTTGCAGTGAGCCGAGATTGCACCACTGCATTCCGGCCTGGGTGGCAGAGCAAGACTCTGTCTCACACAAAAAAAATCACTAAAGATATGCCATTTAATTTCAAGATGGTGTGCTTAACCCCAAATCAAACTTACAGTGCATCTTGACACTCTTAGTCATAGATTAAATTTGATGCAAATCAGCTCATTCCTTCACAAGTGGCTATGGAATAAGATAGACAAATATAAATTGCTCATTTATTGCACAGATTTGCATAGAAAACTGTGTCATTTTCCTGTCATTGTAAGGTCACAGCCATATCAGCTTTTATCAGTCAGTGTAAGACAACTGGCCTGAAGAACAGACATTGTCCTGTTTTCATTATCAGTGTGCTAAGAAAGTTCCCTTATCTGCTCACAGCTTTTCTTCCCTTCCATTTTCAAAGCTAAAATGTCATGGGGTCAAAATCCCAGCTTTCCTTTTTCAGGAATTGACAAGCTGGTCCAATAATTCCTATGGAAATGCAAGGGACGTAGAATGGCCAAAACAATTTTGAAAAAGAAAAACAAATTTGGAAGGCTCACACTTTTCCAGTTTCAATGCTGTGATACTCAAGATTGTGTGGTACTGGCACAAGGACCGATCTGTGGGTTATTGGAGTAGAATTGAGAACCCAGAAATAAACCCAATTCAATTGATTTTAGACAAAGATGCCAAGACAATACAATGGGGGAAAGAATAGTCTTTTCAACAAATGGTGGGGTCAACTGGATTTCCATTTGCAAAAGAATGAGGAAGGATTCTGACCTCACACACCATATACAAAAATTAACTCAAAATGGATCAAAGCCCTAAATATAAAAGCTAAAACTTTTAGAAAATAAACATAAGTATAAATCTTCATGACCTTGTATTAGGCAGTGGTTTCTTAGGTATGACATCAAAGGTACAAACGGCCCAAAAAAGTTAAATCGGCCTTTATCAAAATTAAGTGCTTCAAAGGACACTATGTCCAGAATGGAAGGAATTGTGTATTTCTAATAAATGTCTGGTATCCAGAACTCTTACAACTTAAAGAAAACAAAGCAAAACAAAACAAAAAACTCAACCTAAAAAAATGGGCAAAATATTTGAATGGAAATTTCTCCAGAGAAGATCTACCACTGGCTAATGAGCATATGAAAAGCAGCTCAATATCATTAGTCATTAGATAAATTCAAATAAAAACCACAAGGAGATTCCTCTTTGCATCCACTATGGTGACTCCACCCAAAAAGGTGGATAATAGTAAGAATTGGCAAAGACGTGGAGAAATTGAAATTCTCACACATTGCTGGGTGAAATGTAAAATGGTGTATGCACTTCGGACAATGATTCCTCAGTTCCTCAAAAAGGTAAACATGGAGTTACTGTAAGTCCCAGCATTTTCACTCTTAGATATATACCCAAGAGAATGGGAAGCAAATGTCTACACAGCAACTTGTATACCATTGTTTGTAGTAGCATTATTCTTAATGTCCCAAAGCCAGAAACAACCCAAATGTTCATCAAACGTTATTCATTTTTATGAATAAATAAAATGTAGTATATCGTAGAGTGGAATTTTTTCAGCCATAGAAGAGGAATGAAATACTGCTATGTGCTACAACACGGATGAACCTTGACATCATTATGTGAAGTGAAAGAAGCCAGACATACTCAGGCCACATATTATATGATTCCATTTACAGAAAATGTCCAGAATAGGCAAATCCATGGAGACAGAAAGTAGACTGGTGGTTTCCAAGGACTGGGGGTCAGGGACAGGGTATTGAGTGACCTGCTAATGAGTATGGGGTTTCTTTTAGGGATGATACAAATGTTCTGAAATTATATCAGGGTGAATGATGGTTGCACAACTTTGTGAATATATTAAAAACCCCTGAATTGTACAATTTTAATGGGTAAATTTGATGGTATGTAAATTATGCCAATTTTTAGGAAAGGCCATTGAAATGAATTTGGGGGATAATTTAAGCATGCTAATGGGGACAAATGAGAGCTTAGCAGCATCAAGGCTCATTTCTCTTGGTCCACTCTAGGATTTTTCTTAATCATCAAATGTAGGTGGTACATGCAAGAGGTCACCTGTCTACAGTGCCATTGGCCCATTGGTCTACAGTGTCATTTCTTTTCTTGCTACACAACTTTCATCCAGTCAATGGGTGTTTTATATTCTCCTATACATGTAGGTAGCTTAGTACAGAAAAAACGGTATGAGCTTCAGTGGCTGGCAGTGTTGTATTGAATTTTGGTTCTGTCCTTTGCTCACTGGGAGACCTCAGGCAAGTTACCCGGCCCCTTAGATCTCAATTTCCTCATTTATAACGTTGGTTGGTGGGAAGACTCAATGTCAAATTCCAGGCACATGGTGCATGTTAGTGCCTTGCTTTTTCCTTCGCCTTGTCTTCCCAGGGTGGTGAGAGCTCAGTGTTTACACGCGAGAAAGCCTAAGTAGGGAAAGGCTAAAGGGGCAAATTATATCCCCTTCACTCCTTCACTCAAGTTCTATAACAGGGGAATCTGATCACAGCCAAATCTCTCAGGTGTAGATTTTGTCTGAGGGCAACTTCCATGAGCCCTGTAAAAATGCAGCTGAGCCGTAAGAATCAGAGCTGGTTGAATCTTCTAAGCCAGGTAACTACAGTGAGTTTCCAGGCACCCAAGTTCTGCTGCTTCCTCACCTCCCCTAGAATAAGTTGGATAGCTTGCCAGACTCGTAGGTATCGCGCCACTGCAAGGTGTCACCTGACTTCCCTAAGTGACCTCCCTGGCACCCCATCCTTATCATCAGAGAGAGCCCTCAGCAGGGGCAGAAACTGAGTCAGATACTTCTTCCAGAAGCCAGCCCTTCTCTCATCACCCTCCCCCCAACACCTCCTCTAACCCACAAGCTGGCTTTCATTTCCCCTCTCTCTCAAGCTGCGAAGAGTATCTCTTCCTAACACTTGTCAAAAATTAAAGCGAGACCTGCTTTCAAATGTTCTGTCTGTACTCGCCAGCCAGGAAGGGGAGTCTGTCTCCAAAGAATTTGCATTTACAATTCCAAATATGCACTCGTGCTAAGACGAAAGAATGTCTCCTCGCTTTCAAGCTGGGTTTGGCATGACCTCTAGGTTTTAATATTTTCAACAAAGTGTCATTTGACAATTCAACCACATTTAGAGAGAAGAGAAAAGTGAATGTCCTCTCATAAATGTGCCAACTGGATTGAGAGTCAGATGAGAAGACTTAGCCCAGAGCCATGGACTTTATTTTATCTTTTGTTTTCACCCTTTATTTAATTTTTTAAAACCTCCACAGAAACACAATCATTTTCATTTCTAGGTTTTAACTTCTGTTTTGGTTACGAGGGTCAACATGAGGTGTCCTAAGAAGACCAGAAAATCTGCATTTCCTGATGCAAAAGCATTAAGCCAAATCTTCATGTCTTGCATCCAACCTAGCCTCCCTACCTTCCCCAGCCCAGCTCCAACAGGAAGGGCATCTAATCACAGCCACATCTCCCGGGTGTAGATTTTATCAGAGGGCAATACCCCATAAACGCTACAAGACTTGAGCGGACTCTGTTCTTCACCCCCAAGCAAAGCCACTTTCAAAGGCCCCCGTGAAGTCTCAGGTCATCCTGCATACAGGGAGCCCGGTTTCGATGGGTGCAGTCCCTGGAGAGGCCAGGAGGAGGGTGTCTACTCCTTCAGAGGTCCTTTAACGGTCCACGGTCCCCCTAGCATGGAAGGCTCAGTCTGGATGAATGTGTGGCATTGGCTCCACGACTCAGTCCGCAGATCTGCTTGTCACAATAATCAGTGACGCCTCAGGCTGTGCCACCCAGCTCCGTTTTGCTTAGAAGTCGGCTGAACAGTGGGGTTCCTCATGATGGCTTCATTCAGCACTCCGGCAGGCCTGTGGGCACAGGACGGGGACAGGTTTACACAGATGCTAGCCTCTCTGGCACCCTGGCAGGTGTCTGCTAACCTCCCTCAGACCACCCTCACAGTAAAGAGCCCCCCTCGCGTTTGAGGTCAGAGAGGCCAGTCTCTGGAGTGGCCTTGGGGGAAGGGATCTACTACCTGCCTGTTGGCTAGTGTGTGAGGACTTGTGTCCACGTAGGAGGGTCCAGCTTTGGCAGAGCACTTGGGCGCTTCATGCAGCACTGCATTCATCAGTCCTGGCCATCCCGAGAGTTATCATAGGTGCCTATTTACCCACAAGGAAACAGGCTCAGATCCATGGCGTGTCCTGCCAGAGGTCACAAAACCAGCAAGGTCACAGAGCCGGGGCCTGGCCAGCAGCCTTCCGCCCACACTTGCACTGCTGTACACCTGCAAAAACAGATGGGCCCCCTGGAGGCTGAGGGAATAGCCAGTCACCATCAGATGCTTTAAACTTCTAAAAGGCTTTTCACATCTTCTGGTATCTGTTGTGCTTCTCCCATCAGACGCTCCTGCTGGTGTGGTTGGTGGGGGATGCCAGACCTGGAGCTGATGTCTTCCCTCAAGAGCCCCTGCCAACTGTATCCAGCAACTTTCTCCTTCTCCCAGGAAGGTATGAGCAACCATCCTCCCACCTTGATGCCTCTTGGGCTTAACGGCCTTTATTTGCACTGTGAACTGACAGGGCTCACCTGTATCAAAGAGAAATGCAACTAAATGACACCTTCTGAGCACCTGAAAAGGCCACCGCTTGGTGCTGTATGTGTAGTGCTTCCCAGCAGCAGAACCTGTGGTCCTTAACAGCAGAGGCAAGGGAAGATGTCTGAAAATTCTTTGAAATGTTATATTTTATCTAAAAAAAAAAAAATTATGAGGCAAGGTGCACTGGCTTACGCCCATAATCCCAGCACTTTGGGAGGCTGGGGTGGGCAGATCGCTGGAGGTCAGGAGTTCAAGATCTGCCTGGCCAAAATGGTGAAACCCCATCTCAACTAAAAATACAAAAATTAGCCTGATGTGGTGGCGGGCTCTTGGAATCCCAGCTACTCAGGAGGCTGAGGCAGATGCATCACTTGAATCTGGGAGGCGGAGGTTGCAGTGAGCCGAAATCATACCACTGCACTCCAGCCTGGGTGACAGAGCAAGACTCTGTCTCAAAAAAAAAAAAAAGTTTGTGAAAAATGACATTCTACTTCGTCACATATCTGTTTCTATTTCTTTTTTTCAAAAAAAATCATAGTAAAATACACATACTGTAAAATTTGCAATTTAACCATTTTTAAGTGTACAGTTCAGTGGCGTTAAGTACATTCATATTTTTGTGCAGCCATCCAAGTGGCCTATAAACCCTAAAAGATTTGGCTGTGATCAGACCCCCTTCCAGGTGGAGCTGGGATCGGGTATGGTAAGGACGCTGGGTTGAAGGGCAGAGTTGAAGAGAGACAGTACTCTTTTCCACGTTACAAACTGAAACTTTGTACCCATTAAACATTCACTCCTGGCCAAGCACGGTGGCTCACGCCTATAATTCCAGCACTTTTGGAGACCAAGGTGGGTAAATCACTTGAGGTCAGGCGTGTTTGAGGCTAGCCTGGCTCACATGGCAAAACCCTGACTCTATTAAAAATACAAAAAGTAATTGGGTGTGGTGGTATGTGCCTGTAATCCCAGCTACTCGGGAGGCCGAGGCATGAGCATCTCTTGAATCCGGGAAGTGGAGGTTGCAGTGAGCTGAGATTATGCCAATGCACTTTAACCTGTGCAACAGAGTGAGACTCCATTTCAAAATATTAATAATAAATATTCATTCCTCATTCCCTGCTCCTCAACCCCTTGCAACACAAGTTTTTTCTGTCTCTGAATTTGACCGTTCTGAGTACCCCATATGAGTGGAATCACAGTATTTGTGTTTTTGGTGACTGGCTTATTTCACTGTGTTAGGTTCTCAAGGTTTACCTAAGTTGTTGGAATTTCTTCCTTTTTTAAGTCAGAATTTCTTTCTTTTTTAGACTAATATCTGGTTGTACATCTATACCACATTTTGTTTCTGTATTTGGGTCTTTTGAATAACTCACCAGTTAAATGAGGTATTCACATTATAATAAGGCCTGACATGCAAGGCCAGGCCTCAGCAAACTTTCTTAAAGGGTCAGAGAGTAACTATTTCAGGCTTTACAGGCCTTACGGTCTCCATTGCAATCACACAACTGTGAAACCCGGCTATTGCAGCACTAAAGCCACCACAGACCATGTGTCAATGAATGGATGGGGCTGTATTCCGATAAAACTTTATTTACAGAAACAGGAAGTGGAACAGATTTGTCCTATGGTGAGTGGTTTTCAGACTCCCGTCTAGGATATCAATCTGAGGTATCATTAAGTGCGTAGGCTTTGGTGTCAATGGAATGAGTTTTTCAATTCACACACAAAAAAACTCTTTTTCTTCTTGAGGATTCACATGTGTACCAGGTTACCCAACTGGATTACTCTGCTCAGAACTGCCCTCATCCCTGATCTTCAGGTCCTGTGACTGAATCTGACACCCTCTGGCCAAACTGCTCACCAAATGACTGATTTTTTTTTTTCTTGGATAACCCACAGATCCTCCCCAACACAACCACCCAAAGTTGAACACATATGCCTGCGAGTGACTGAGTGATGATTGTGTACAAGAAACTTGATGTGGTTTGGCTATGTCCCCACCCAAAATCTCATTGTGAATTTCAATCCCTATAATCCCCAAGTATCAAGGGAGAGGCCAGGTGGAGGTAATTGAATCATGGGGGCGATTCCCCCCATGCTGTTCTCATGATAGTGAGTTCTCAAGAGATAGGATGGTTTTGTGTTTGGTAGTTCCTCCTGCATTCATTCTCCTTCCTACCAACTTGTGAAGAAGGTGCCTTGCTTTCCCTTTGCCTTCCACCATGATTGTAAGTTTCCTGAGACCTCCCTAGCCATGCTGAACTGTGAGTCAATTAACCCTCTTTTCTTTATAAATTATCCAGTCTCAAGCATTTCCTTATAGCAATGTGAGAATGGACTAATACAAAGCTTTTCCTGCAGCAGGTTTTCAGACCTAACATAGACCCACATGGGTACAGACACTTAGGGGAATTGAGTGTTGTAACTGCAGATGCTAAGAGTACCCAAAGCCCAGTCCTGGCCTAAACAAGAACTCTATGTCACTCTGTTCCAGTAAAATCCTTGCAGTTGTTTGCAAAGTACCTATGTTCCCTTCATGGAAGGGATTTTTACTGGGGATGGTTGGTACTTTATCTCGGGCTCCCAGAGATTCTGACTCTAAACCAATAATGCCAAACTATGTATCTAATTATTCCATCAATATTTCCAATATCTCAGGAGGAGAATACGTGAGTTTGGGTACCAGGCAGGTTGTATAACCTCCAAAACAAGGTTTCCAAGTGGAAGCTTTCTCCCCTGTCTTCTGGACAGTCTTAAGACATTAAAAAAAAATAACTTTATTTAGGTGTAATTGACATACACTGAGTTGCACATAAAGTGTGTAATTAGACAAATTTTGAATAGGTCTATATCCATAAAACCATCACTACAGCCAAGATAGTGAATAGGTTCATCTCCTGCAAAGTTTCCTCACGCTCCTTGCTAATCTCTCCCTCTCTCTCCAACACCCTTCTCCCCAGGTAACCACTGATCTGCTCTCCATTAGTTTGCATTTTGTGGAGTTTTGTCTAAGTGGATTCATATCATATGCACTCTTTTTTGGTTCACTTCTTTTGCTAAGCATTTTGAGATTCATCTATGTCATTGAGTGATCAATAGTTTATTTCTTTTTATGGCTGAATAGTATTCTGCTGTTTGCATATGCCACAATTTGTTTATTCATTCATCTTTTGATAGACACTTGGTTTATTTCTGGTTAATTTGGTCAGGTGCACAGTTCCCTCAGCATCTTTCTCCCTCACAGCTGTGACTGTACAAACTTCCTGCTCCAAGAATGTGGCAAGCAGGGGCTTCTGTCTGAGGTTAGCGTGAACAACCTTATGACTAAGCGGTAAGTGTGAGGGCACCTGGGCTACCCCAAGAGCCCCTTGACCTCTTTCTTGTTATGATGGGGTTACAGCGTACCTTTCAACCTTCTGTCTAAAGTTTGGACTGCAAGTGGCTGAGACCATGCCTCGGGGTACAGGGAATAGGAAGGGAAAGAAGGCACCAGTGTCTTCAGACCAGAGTTTTACACTCTTAGTCACTGCTCTTTAACTTATATCTATCTTTGTGATAAAAGTAAGTCCTAGGCCAGAGGTGGGTGGATTACTTGGAGGCCAGGAGTTCAAGACCAGCCTAGCCAACATGGCAAAACCCCATCTCTACTAAAAATCCAAAAATCAGCTGAGCATGTGGTGTGCACCTGTAATCCCAGCTACTTGGGAGGCTGAGGCATGAGCATCGCTTAAACCCAGGAGGCGGAGGTTGCAATGGGCTGAGATTGCACCATTGTACCCCAGCCTGGGCAACAGAGTGAGATCTTGTCTCAAAAAAAAATAAATAAATAAATAAAAATTCTGATTTCTTTAAATCTTAAATCTGCTTTCAGAGCATTTAAGATTAATGATAGGCTGGGTGGGGTGGCTCATGCCTGTAATCCCAGCTCTTTGGGAGACTGAGGCAGGCGGATCACAAGGTCAGGTGAAACCCCATCTCTACTGAAAATAGAAAAATTAGCCAGGCGTGGTGATGCGGTCTGTAATCTCAGCTACTCAGGAGTTTGAGGTAGGAGAATCACTTGAACCCAGGAGGCGGAGGTTGCAGTGAACTGAGATCTCACCACTGCACTCCAGCCTGGGCAACAGAGTGAGACTTCGTCTCAAAAAATAAAAATAAAAAAAAAATAAGACTAATGATAAATTGCCGGGTGCAGTGGCTTATGCCTGTAATCCCAGCACCTTGGGAGGCCAAGGCAGGCAGATCTCCTGGGGTTAGGAGTTTGAGACCAGACTGGCCAACATGGTGAAACCCCATCTCTACTAAAAATACAAAAAGTGGCCAGGCATTGTGAGCACCCAGCTACTCGGGAGGTTGAGGCTGCAGCCTGAGAATCGCTTGAACCTGGGAGGCAGAGGCTGCAGTGAGCTGAGATTGCTCCACTGTACTCCAGCCTAGGTGACAGAGTGAGACTGTCT